>JAQQAC010003801.1:3137547-3157863 GCA_029783875.1 Phataginus tricuspis
AAACTACCCCCTTCATCAGGTCCCCCCCACCAACCTCATTACAGTCACTGTCCATCAGTGTAGTGAGATGCTATAGAATTACTCACTATTTGTCTTCTCTGAGTTGTGAGACCCTCCCCGTTGCCCCCCAACATTACATTGGCTAATCGTAATGCCCGTTTTTCTCCCTTGTCCCTCCCTTACACCCATCCTCCCCAGTCCTTTTCCCTTTGGTAACTATTAGTTCATTCTTGGGTTCTGTGAGTCTGCTGTTGTTCTGTTCCTTCAGTTTTTTTTTCATGGTTCTTATACTCCACATATGAGTGAAATCATTTGATACTTGTCTTTCTCTGCTTGGCTTATTTCACTGAGCATAATACCCTCTAGCTCCATCCATGTTGTTGCAAATGGTAGGATTTCTTTTCTTCTTATAGGGAATGATATTTCATGGTGTACATATACCACATTTTCTTTATCCATTCATGCACTGATAGACACTTAGGTTGCATCCATTTCATGGCTATTGTAAATAGTGCTGCGATAAATATAGAGGTGGATATATCGTTTTCAAACTGGGCTGCTGCATTCTTAGGGTAAATTCCTAGGAGTGGGATTCCTAGGTCAAATGGTATTTCTATTTTGAGTTTTTTGAGGAATCTCCATACTGCTTTGACAATGGTTGAACTAATTTGCATTCCCACCAGCAGTGTAGGAGGTTTCCCTTTTCTCCACATCCTCAACAACATTTGTCGTTGTTTGTGCTTAGGATGTTGGTCATCCTCACTGGTGTGGTTTTAATCTGCATTTCTCTGATGATTAGCGATGTGGAGCATCTTTTCATGTGCCTGTTGGCCATCTAAATTTTTTCTTTGAAGAACTGTCTATTCATCTCCTCTGCCCATTTCTTAATTGGATTACTTGCTTTTTGTTTGTTGAGGTGCATGAGTTCTTTATATATTTTGGGTGTCAACCCCTTATCAGATATGTCATTTATGAATATATTCTCCCATACTGTAGGATGTCTTTTTGTTCTACTGATGGTGTTCTTTGCGGAACAGAAGCTTTTCAGCTTGATATAGCCGCACTTGTTCATTTTTGCTTTTGTTTCCCTTGCCTGGGGAGATATGTTCATAAAGAAGTCACTCATGTTTACGTCCAGGAAATTTCTCCCTATGTTTTTTTCTAAGAGTTTTATGCCTTCATGACTTACATTCACTTCTTTGATCTATTTTCAGTTTACTTTTGTGTATGGGGTTAGACAGTAGTCCAGTTTCATTCTCTTACATGTAGCTGTCCAGTTTCTCCAACACCAGCTGCTGAAGAGGTTGTCATCACCCCATTGAATATCCAAGGCTTCTTTATCAAATAATAATTGACGGCATATGTTTGGGTTAATGTTTGGATTTTCTATTCTATTCCACTGGTGTGTGGGTCTGTTTTTGTGCCAATACCAAATAGTCTTGATTACTGTGGCTTTGTAGTAGAGCTTGAAGTCAGGGAGCGTAATTCCCCGTTTGATTCCTCCTTCTCAGGATTGCTTTTGCTATTCGGGGTCTTTTGTGGTTCCATATGAATTTTAGAATTATTTGTTCCAGTTCATTGAAGAAAGCTGTTGGTATTTTGATAGGGATTGCATTGAATCTGTAGGTTGCTTTAGGTAGTATAGCCATTTTGACAATATTTATTCTTCCTAGACAAGAGCGTGGGATGCATTTCCATTTGTTAGTGTACTCTTTAATTCTCTTAGGAGTGTTTTGTAGTTTTCACAATATACGTTTTTGACTTCCTTCGTTAGGTGTATTCCTAGGTATTTTATTGCTTTTGATGCAATTGTGAACGGAACTGTTTTTCTGATTTCTCTTTCTGTTAGTTTATCGTTAGTGTATAGGAAAGCAACTGATTTCTGTGTGTTAATTTTCTATCCTGCAACATTGCAGAATTCAGATATTAGTTCTAGTAGTTTTGGAGTGGAGTCTTTAGGGTTTTTTATGTACAATACCATGTCATCTGCAAATAGTGACAATTTGACTTCTTCTTTACCAATCTGGATGCCTTGTAGGTCTTTATTTTGTCTGATTGCCGTGGGTAGGACCTCCAGTACTATGTTGAATAACAGTGGAGAGAGTGGGCATCCCTGTCTTGTTCCCAATCTTAGATGAAAAGCTTTCAGCTTCTAGCTGTTACGTATGATGTTAGCTGTGGGTTTGTCATATATAGCCTTTATGATGTTGAGGTACTTGCCCTCTGTACCCATTTTGTTGAGAGTTTTAATCATGAATGGATGTTGAATTTTGTCAAATGCTTTTTCAGCATCTACGGAGATGACCATGTGGTTTTTGTTCTTCTTCTTGTTGATGAGGTGGATGATGTTGATGGATTTTCAAATGTTGTACCATCCTTGCATCCCTGGGATGAATCCCACCTGATCATGGTGTATGATACTCTTCATTTATTTTTGAATTTGGTTTGCTAATACTTTGTTGAGTATTTTTGCATCTATGTTCATGAGGGATATTGGTCTGTAATTTTCTTTTTTAGTGAGGTCTTTGCCTGGTATTGGTATTACAGTGATGGTGGCTTCATAGAATGAGTTTGGAAGTATTCCCTTCTCTTCTATTTTTTTGGAAAACTTTAAGGAGAATGGGTGTTATTTCTTCTCTATATGTCTGGTAGAATTCAGAGGTGAATCCATCTGGTCCAGGGGTTTTGTTCTTGGGTAGTTTTTTGATTACCGATTCAATTTCATTGCTTGTGATTGGTCTGTTTAGTTTTTCTGTTTCTTGTTTGGTCAGTCTTGGAAGGTTGTATTTTTCTAAGAAGTTGTTCATTTCTTCTAGGTTTTCAAGCGTGTTCGCATGTAGATTCTCATAATATTCTCTTCTAATTCTTTGTTTTTCGTGGAGTCCATCATTATTTTTCCTTTCTCATTTCTGATTTTGTTTATGTGTGTAGATTATCTTTTTCTCTTAATGAGTCTGGAGAAGGGTTTATCTATTTTGTTAATTTTTTCAAAGAAACAGCTCTTAGTTTCATTGATTTTTTCTATTGTTTTATTCTCAAATTTATTTATTTCTTCTCTGATCTTTATTATGTCCCTCCTTCTGGTGTCTTTTGGACTCATCTGTTCTTCTTTTTCCAATTTCAGTAATTGTGTCTTTCGACTCTTCATTTGGGAATGGTCTTCCTTCTTTAAATAGGCCTGGATTGCAATATACTTTTCTCTTAGAACTGCCTTTGTTGTGTCCCACAGAAATTGTGGCTTTGTATTACTGTTGCTATTAGTCTACATATATTCTTTGATTTCTGTTTGATTTGGTCGTTAACCCATTGATTAAATAGGAGAAGTCTACATGTATTTGTGAGTCTTTTTGTTTTCTGTCTAAAATTTATCTCTAGTTTTATACCTTTGGGACCTGAGAAGTTGGTTGGTAGAATTTCAATATTTTTGAATTTACTGAGGTTCTTTTTGTGGCCTAGTATGTGGTCTATTGTGGAAAATGTTCCAGGTGCATTTTAGAAGAATGTGTATCCTGTTGCTTTTGGGTGTAGAGTTCTGTAGATGTCTGTTAGGTCCACCTGTTCTAGTGTGTTCTTTAGTGCCTCTGTGTCCTTACTTATTTTCTGTCTGGTTGATCTGACCTTTGGAGTGAATGGTGTGTTGAAGTCCCCTAAAATAAATGCATTGCTTGCTATTTCCTCCTTTAATTCTGTTAGTATTTGTTTCACATATGCCGGCACTCCTGTGTTGGGGCATATATAATGGTTATATCCTCTTGTTGGACTGACCCCTTTATCGTTATGTAATGTCCTTCTTTATTTCTTGCTACTTTCTTCGTTTTGAATTCTACTTTGTCTGATACAAGTACTGCAACACCTGCTTTTTTTTCCTTGTTGTTTGCGTGAAATATCTTTTTCCATCCCTTCACTGTTAGTCTGTGTATATCTTTGGGTTTGAGGTGAGTCTCTTCTAAGCAGCATATAGATGGGTCTTGCTTTTTTATCCAGTCTATTACTCTGTGTCTTTTGATTGGTGCATTCAGTCTATTTACATTTAGGGTGATTATTGATAGATATGTACTTATTGCCATTGCTATAGATTCGTGGTTACCAAAGGTTCAAGGGTTGCTTCTTTACTATTTGACAATCTAACTTAACTTTTTTGTTAAGTTATTGTAAACACAGTCTGATGTTTCTTTATTTCTCTCCCTTCTTATTCTTCTTCCTCCATTCTTTATATACTAGGTGTTTTATTCTTTGCCTTTAGTTAGTATTTGGATGGTCTGCTTTCTTTGCTATGATTTTATTTTCTGTGGTGACATCTTTTTACCCTTAGGAGTGCTTCCCGCCACAGCAGTTCCCTTAAGATATCCTGTAGAGGTGGTTTATGGGAGGCAAACTCTCTCAGCTTTCGCTTGTCTGAAAATTGTTAATCCCTCCATCATATTTAAATGATAATCGTGCTGGATACAATATTCTTGGTTCGAAGCCCTTGTGTTACAGTACGTTAAATATATCATGCCATTCTCTTCTGGCCTGTAAGGTTTCTGTTGAGAAGTCTGATGACAGTATGATGGGTTTTCCTTTGTAGGTGATCTTTTTTCTCTCTCTAGCTGCCTTTAATACTCTGTCTTTATCTTTGATCTTTGCCAGTTTAATTATGTGTCTTGGCGTTGTCTTCCTTAGGTCCCTTGTGTTTGGAGATCTGTGGGCTTCCGTGGACTGTGAGACTATTTCTTTCCCCAACGTGGGAACGTTTTCAGCAATTATTTCTTCAAAGACACTTTCTATCCCTTTTTCTCTCTCTTCTTCCTCTGGTACTCTTATAATGCGAATATTGTTCAATTTGGATTGATCACACAGTTCTCTTAATATTCTTTCATTCCTAAAGATCCTTTTATCTCTCTCTGCCTCAGCTTCTCTGTATTCCTGTTCTCTGATTTCTATTCCATTAACAGTCCCTTGCATCTCATTCAGTCTGCTGTTAAGCCCATCGATCGCTTGTCTGATTTCTGCATTGTCTTTCCTCAATTCCTCCCTCAGCTCTTGCACATTTCTCTGTAGATCCGTCAGTATGGTTATGACTTTTATTCTGAATTCTTTTTCAGGAAGATTGTGCATTTCCATCCCTTCAGGCTTCCTCTCTGGGGCTGTCCGGTTGATCTTAGTCTGGACCATATTCCTCTGTCTTTTCATAGTGATAGAAGTGGTCACTGGTAAGTGTCACATATGTCAGCTGGGCTCTTTAAGACTTTTAAAAAGAAAAAGAAAGGAAGGAAGAGAAAGAAAGAAAGGAAAAAGAAAGAAAAGAAATAGAAAAAGAAAGAAAAAAAGAAAAACAAAGAACAACAACAAAAATGCCCGCCAGGAGTAGATTCTGTGAGGAGGCTGTAGGTGGCGCTGTTGCTCCATTATTCCGCAGCCGTGGCCCCCCGCGCCACTCCGCAGGGTCCTTTGTAGCTCTGGCCTCTATGTAAGTCTCAGTGCAGCTACTTTTTCCCCGTCGCCAGCCAAGAGGTCTGAAATTCCCCAGGACTCCCAGCCTTCTGGGCTGAGTGTACTGGGACATCCTACTCCTCTGTTGGGCTCCTGTCTCTTTAAGACCAGTAAAAAAAAAAAAGCGCGCGCTTTTCTTTTATCCCGGGAACCAGCTGCGAGGACCCGGTCCGGCTCAGTTCCTTCACCCTCTGTCTCTCGAATCTCCGCTACACTGCGCGATGTGTGTCAGCATTCCCGGCGCAGTTCACCAGGCTGGTTATTTCACGGGCCTGTACTTCCATTCCCTCCCGGCTCTGAATCCTCTCCTCCCGCTGGTTCGCTGGGGTCGGGGAGTGCTCGGGTCCCGCCGGGTCGCCGCTCTGTATCTTACCTGCCTCGCGGGGTGCCGAGTCCTCTCAGGTGTAGCTGCAGGCTGGTGTCGTCCTGTATCTTCTGGTCTCTCTTTTAGGTGTAGCTGTATTTGCTGTATTTTCATAAATATATTTGGTTTTGGGAGGAGATTTCTGCCGCCCTGCTCACACCGCCATCTTCCCGGAAGTATATAATTTTCTAACAGTTTTTAACGATAAATTCTTTGATCCCTCTATTATAGGGAAATGGGCATTTAAAATAAAACTACTTGTTTAACCTTAAGTATCTAAACAAAAGCAAGAAAACTTAAATGAGATGGTCACAAAGGAATTTTTAATGACTTCAGTGAACCTGAAATATTTTGTATTTCTTATTAATATAGACTTAAGCAAAAGAAAATCCAATTCTAACCTATAGACCAAGTGCCACAAAAAAAAAAACATGAAACCTCGAACAAGCAAGAACACACTCATCCTATAGGAGGTAAAACCACCCCCAGGCTATTTCAGTATCAGAAAAAGGTCTGAGCGTCCCAGAGGAAGGGCTTTGTCCACCCTGGGAGTTCTCTCCATCAAGAACAAGAGCTTGTAGTTAACATGAAAGTCTATTTCAGACAGTTTTTCCTGTAAAGGAGGCAGTGCTGCTGAAAAAATAAACTTAACCAAACACTAAAGAATAGAGGGAAAAAAATCAAGTATAATCCCTCACTGATGGAAGAGTATTTTTAGTAGCTATTATGTGCCAGGCATTATGCTCCTTGCTGAGATACAATGGTTTTAGTGGCATGACAAATATGACCTTGTTGTCTACATAAAAGTAGATAAGATAGATAATGGTAGATAAGTTAGCCATCAATCAAAAAATACACACACACACACACAATATTATAATTGCCAATAAGGATAAAAGCTACAAATTCAAGGTGGTAAGAGAATACATAACAAAAAGACCTGACCCATCTTGAGAGGTTCAGGGAAAATATACCCAGGAAAGTGATGTAAGGACTGAATGAAATGTAAAGAATGAATTAACTTCTGTTAATTATTTAAAAACCCAACTCCAACTCCTTTCTATGAAGACAGGACACCTTATGTGAAGATCCTGAAGAAGGAGGGGGCATGGCACATTTGAAGAATTAAGGAGGCTGAAGATGAGATTTTAAGAAGTGTGTCAAGAGTTTTCACAGACTCCATGGCAGCAGGAAACAACTGAAAAGTCTGGAGCAGGGTATTATCATCACCATCATCACTGACATTCATCAAGTACTGCCCACGTGCCACGCACATATTACCGCATGAAATTCTTACAACAGTCACATGAGATAGGAATATGATAATCATGTTATACATAGATGAGGAAATTAAGGTTTGGAGACATTAAATAACTTGCCCAAGGTAACAAGGTAGTGAGTGGCAGAGCTAGGATTCAAGCATCACCTGTGCTTTTTAAAAGCTAGAACTGGCCGCATTGTGGCTGCACATTAAGGGGCAAGAGAAAGAGAAAATTGGGAGACTGTTGCAATCATCTAAGCCAACAATGATGATGATGAAAACTATGACAGCAACAACAGAGGTGGAAAAATGGATGGCTTAGAGAAATACTTAAGTGAAAAAAAAAATCCCCAGGCTTTAACTTGGCAGACTGGGAAATGAGAGACTGAGGCAATCAAGGAAGATTATGAAGTTTCTGGCTTAAAATGCCCTGAACAAGTAGTGGTGCCTTAAACAAAAATGGGAAAAATAAGGAGGGATCAGAACTGAAGAGAGCTTATGAGCTGAATTTAAGGTGCCTTTGAGATGCTGAGAAAAGCTTTCAAGTGAGCAAATGGATATGTGGGTCTGGTGCTTGAAGGAATGATACGAGCTGAAGACAGAACCCTGGAAGCTTTGATACACAGATGTTAACTGAAGCAACAACAGACAATAAGCCTCCCTAGTGAAAGAAAACAGAGTAAGTATAGAGAGTCACAGAACTGATCCTATATTAAATGGCAGGTACAGTATGAGAGGCTGGCAAAGGAAACAAGAGTAGTAGTCAGGGAACTGGGTGGAAATCAGGAAAACAAAGCATCACAGAAACTAAAAGAAGTGACATGACCCTTTGCCTGGGTTAAGGGGAAAACAGACCCAGAAAGATTTGGCTCTGACTTCAGCTGCTGGTTTCCTTAAGACGGCTTCAATGAAGTTACTGAAACACCTGTGCCTTAATTCATTAATCTGTACCATAAACATTATGAACATAACTTGCAGAGTTATTATAATTATTAATAATAATAGACAGAAAACACCTATCACACTGCAAACTATCAATAAACGGTAGTTTCTATTGCTTGTACAGTCAAAAGGTTTGGTTAATGGCTTATCAAACCAGGTTTTTTAAAGCCCTAGGGGTTCTAGACAACACCTTCAGGGAATGCCTGCCAGGGCAATACTGGTGGACCTGGGCTCCCCATTCCTGTGTCAGTCAGAACAGCTCAGCCTTCTTTTCTATCCTACCTCTTAAAATAAGTTCTGTTCATATATCAACATAGTATTTGCTTGAAGAAAAGGCTGTGCCACTTTAAGAACTCAAAACCACTGACTGGATCATCTCAATAGTCTCTTCAATTTATTTGTATTATAGTTTATGGTTCTTCACCAAAGTAAAACATGAGAGAAATAAGAACAAAACAAACCATCTGATGACATAATCCCCAATATGAACCTTATAATTTATGAAATTACTTAATTAGGATAATGGTTATGAATCAATTAAGCTCTGCTTCTCTACTGAAAATAGAACTCTTTAAAAAGCATAAGAGAAAATTGGAAGCCAGAGAGAAAACACATGGCCCATTTCATCTATACATGTTTAAAATACACACACACATACACACAGTATAGTAACCCATAACATGGAAACCTGGAAGTAACCATTTATTATCACGAATTTGTTAAAAAAAATGTATGTCCTTATCAACACTGTATTTACTTACTTGCCAGTATAAGCACAAATACATCAATGAACCTTTCAGAAGTTATGTACTTTGATGCTAAATCTTCCAAATCCAGTTCTCACGCTCCTCACTATTAGGTGTGCTGTTAAAATGAAGACAACCATTGATCCACCATCAACTCCTATTTAATTGCTCAAAATTCTCTTCACACACTATGTCCTAAGAATCCCAAGAGCACTTAATTCAAAAGCACACAATTAAAACACATAAAGAGACAGACACAATTAAAGTCTTTAGAAAATACAATCTGTCTTATATGCTGATAGATCTGCCATTGAAAATTCTTATTAGTAAATACTGGTGGGGATTCTCAAGATGGTGGCGTGAGTAGGGTGGCAGAAATCTTCTCTCAAAACCATGTGTATTTTGAAAATACAGCAAATAAAACTATTCCTAAAAGAGTGACCAAAAGATACAAGGAAATCTTTTTGTCTTGCAAGGAAACATCTGCAAGAACCCAACATCTCATGGAAAAGGGTAAGATGAAAAGCCATAACCAGGAAGGACCCAAGCACTCCCCCACCGCAGCTCATTGGTGGAAGGAAAAGAATTAAGAGTGGGGAGGGAGTGGAAGCACAGGACTCCTAATAGCCAGCTCTAGTAACCTGCATCGGGAGCACAGACACACATTGCATGGGACAATGGATATTAGATGAGCGGAAAAACAAAATCTGAGATTAAGACTGCAAACAGGTTCCTACAACCGGCTGCCAGGGGACAAAAGAAAAGCAGGAGCTTTAAAAGTCTTAAAGGGACAAGGGTTTAAATTGTCCTGGCACACTAAGCCCAGAAGACTGGGAATTTTAAGGAAAGTCAGGCGCCCTAACCCCCAGGGTGGCAACACCGCTCAAAACCCCCCATTGGCGATAAGCAGGCTGTTACTTCCCCCTGCCCCCCGGCAATGCAAGCAAACCGGATGAACCCCCCATTGCTGCAGAACAGCTGGGGAGCAGCCCCGCCTACAGCAACCACATAGCTTAACACAGAGGCTTGTCCCTGCATGCGGCTAACCAGACCAGACCCAGAGGCTGCTCCCTGGGAGCGGTTAACCGGCAGAGACAGTGGACACCGGCAGAAAATCCAAGAGGCATAAAGGGGCTTTGACCTCAGAGTAGAACATACACCACTCCCCTACGACCCGTACCAGTGTCCCAGGCAATCCCGAGAGCCACCCAACCCACAGAAGCTCAGGGGATTACCCAGAGGCTGCTCCCTGCGCATGGCTGACCTTCGCAGACAGCTAACACGAGCGTAGAGTCTGGGAAGTAAAAAGGGGTGTTGTTCTCACGGCAGAACATACTCAACTAGCCTGAGACCCCCCGAAAGTGCCCCAGGCAATCCCAAGAGCCACCGCACCCACAGCAGCTCAGGGGATTAACCCAGAGGTTGCTCCCTGCGTGCAGTTGACCAGAACAGACAGTGGAGATGGGTGCAGGGTCCGGAAAGCACAAAGGAGTTCTGTTCTCACAGCAAAACACGGGCCGCCATCAGATGACCCCTGTCAGAGCCCTATGCCATACCAAGGGCCATCCCGCCAACGGATGTTCAGGGATTTAACCCAGAGGCTGCTCCCTGCGGGCAGTTGACCAGCAGAGACAGCGGAGATGGGCGCAGAAACCAGGAGACACAAAGGGGCTTTGCTCTTGAGGCACAACACACACTGCGGGCCTGCACCCCCGGCATTGCCCTAGGACATCTCGAAGGCCGCACCACCCACGGCAGCTTAGGGGATTAAATGAGAGGCTGTTCCCTGTGTGCGGTTAACTGGCACAGACAGTGGAAAAAGACAAGGTGACCAACAAGCAGGAAGGGACTTTATTCTACCAGCTGAAACACGCGCCACTCGCTGGTGACCACTCCCATCGCTATGAAAAGGTAGAACCTTGTTCAAGCAAAATCCCGCAAACACCAGAGAGACAGCTAGGTGAGACTGAAATGAGTAATCTCCCTGAAAAAGAATTCAAAATAAAATTCATAACTATGCTGAGAGAGCTACTGAGAAATACTCAAGAGCTAAGGGATGAATTCAGGAGGCAGATAACAGAAATGAAACAAACAATGGAAGGATTTAAGAGCAGACTGGATAAGGTGGAAGAGAATATTAATGGAAAGAAATCAGAGAACAGGAATACACAGAAGCTGAGGCAGAGAGAGATAAAAGGATCTGTAGGAATGAAAGACAAGAGAACTGTGTGACCAATCCAAACAGAACAATATTCACATTACAAGGATACCAGTAGAAGAAGAGAGAAAAACGGATAGAAAGTGTCATTGAGGAGGTAATAGCAGAAAACTTCCCCAAACTGGGAAGGAGATAAGTCTCTCAAGCCATGGAGGTGCACAGATCTCCCAACACAAGGGACCCAAGGAAGACAACGTCAAGACATATAATAATTAAAATGGCAAAGAACAATGATAAAGCAGACTTTCAAAAGCAGCTGGAAAGAGAAAAAAGATCACATACAAAGGAAAACCCCTCAGGCTATCATCAGACTTCTCAATAGAAACCTTACAGGCTAGAAGGGAGTGGCATGATATATTTAATGCAATGAAGCAGAAGGGACTTAAACCAAGAATACTCTACCGAGCAAGGTTATCATTTAAATTTGAAGGAGGGATTAAACAATTTTCAGATAAACAAAAGCTGGCAGAATTTACCTCCCTCAAACCACCTCTACAATGCATTTTGGAGAGACTACTATACATGGAAGTAGTCCTAAGGTTAAACAGATGTCATCAACAGGATAGATAAAGACTACAGAATGATTCATAACATACAAAGAATGGAGGAGGATGAAAAAGGAGAAGAAAAAAACAATCTTTAGGCTATCTTTGTAATAGTACATGGAGTGAGTTAATTAGACTGTTAGATAGTAAGGGAATTACCCTTGAACCCTTAGTAGCCATGAATCTAAAGCCTGTAATGACAATAAGTACATACCTATCAATAATCACCCTAAATGTAAATGGTCTGAATGCACCAATCAAAAGACATACAGTTACTGAATGGATTAAAAAAAAAACCATCTATATGATGCCTACAAGAGACTCACTTCAAACGAAAAGATATGCACACACTGAAAATAAAGGGATGGAAAAAGATATTTCATGCAACTAATAGGGAGAAAAAAGCAGGAGTTGCACCACACACAAAAATAGACTTCAAAACAAAGAAAGTCACAAAATAAAAAGAAGGACATTACATGCTAAAAGAGTCAGTCCAACAAGAGGATATAACTCCTATAAATATCTATGTACAGAACACAGGGTCACCTACATATATGAAACAAATACTAACAGAATTAAAGGGGGAAATAGAATGCAACAGCATTAATTTTAGGAGACATCAACATACCACTCACTTGAATGGGCAGATCAACCAGACAGAAAATAAGTAAAGAGACAGAGGCACTGAACAACATATTAGAACAGATGGACCTAACGGACATCTACAGAACACTCCAAAAAAAGCAACAGGATATACATTCTTCTCAAGTACACATGGAACATTTTCAAGAACAGATCATATGCTAGGCCACAAAAACAATCTCAGTAAATTGAAAAACACTGAAATTGTACCAACCAGCTTCTCAGATCACAAAGGTATGAAATTCAAAATAAATCCCACAAAGAAAACAAAAAAGCTCACAAACACATGGAGGCTTAATAACATGCTCCTAAATAATCAACGGATCAATGACCAAATAAAAACAGAGATCAAACAATATATGGAGACAAAAGACAACAATAATTCAACAACACAAAATCTGTGGAATGCAGTAAAGGCAGTGCTAAGAGGGACATATATTGCAATACAAGGCTACCTCAGGAAAGAATAATCCCAAATGAACAGTCTAAACTCACAATTAAAGAAACTAGAAAAGGAAGAACAAGTGAGGCCCAAAGTCAGTAGAAGGAGGAACATAATAAAGATTAAAGCAGAAATAAATAAAATTGAGAAAAATAAAAAACTAGAAAGAATCAATGAAAGCAGGAGCTGGTTCTTTGAGAAAATAAACAAAATAGATAAACCTCTAGCCACACTTATCAAGAAAAAAAGAGAGTCTACACACATAAACAAAGTAAGAAATGAGAAAGGAAAAATGCCTATGGACACCAAAGAAATACAAAGAATTATGAGAGAATACTATGAAAAATTATATGGTAGCAAACTGGATAACATAGAAGAAATGGACAACTTTCTAAAAAAATACAACCTTCCAAGACTCACCCAGGAAGAAACAGAAAATCAGAATAGACCAATTAGCAGCAGAGAAATTGAACTGTTAATCAAAAGACTACCTAGGAACAATACCCCTAGACCAGATTGTTTCACTGCTGAAATTTATCGACCATTTAGTGAAGACATAATACCCATCCTCCTTAAAGTTCTCCAAAAAGTAAAAGAGGGAATACTCCCAAACTCATTCTATAAGACCAAAGTCACTCTAATACCAAAACAAGTCAAAGACAACAAAAACAAAAGAAAATTACAAACAAATATGCCTGACAAACATAAATGCAAAAATACTCAACAAAATATTAGCAAACCGAATTCAAAATACATCAAAAAGATCATCCATCATGATCGAGTGGGATTCATCCCAGGGATGCAAGAATGGTACAACATTCGAAAATCCATCAACATCATCCACCACATCAACAAAAAGAAGGACAAAAACCACATGATCATCTCCATAGGTGCTGAAAAAGCATTCAACAAAATTCAACATCCATTCATGATATAAACTCTCAAGAAAATGGGTATAGAGGGCAAGTACATCAACATAATAAAGGCCATATATGACAAACCCACAGCCAACATTATACTTAACAGCGAGAAGCTGAAAGCTTTTCCTTTAAGATCAGGAACAAGACAAGGATGCCCACTCTACCCACTTTTATTCAACATAGTACCGGAGGTCCTAGCCACGGCAATCAGACAACACAAAGAAATAAAAGGCATCCAAATTCGCAAGGAAGAAGTTAAACTGTCCCTGTTTGCAGATGACATGATATTGTACATAAAAAACCCTAAAGAATCCACTCAAAAACTACTAGATCTATTATTTGAATTCACCGAAGTCGCAGGATATAAAATTAATACACAGAAATCTGTTGCATTCCTATATAATAACGATCAACCAGCGGAAAGAGAAATCAGGAAAACAATTCCATTCTAAATTGCATCAAGAAGAATAAAATATCAAGGAATAAACCTAACAGAGGAAATGAAAGACCTATACACTGAAAACTACAGGACACTACTAAGAGAAATAAAAGAGGACACTAATACATGGAAATTCATCCCATGCTCTTGGCTAGGAAGAATTAATATTGTCAAAATGGCCATCCTGCCTAAAGTAATCTACAGATTCAATGCAATCCCTATCAAAATACCTACAGCATTCTGCAACGAACTAGAGCAAATAGATCTAAAATTCATATGGAACGACAAAACCCCCCAATGAGCCAAAGCCATACTGAGAAGGAAGAATAAGGCAGGGGGAATTATACTCCCTGACTTCAAGGTCTACTACAAAGCCACAGTAATCAAGACAATTTGGTACTGGCACAAGAACAGACCCACACACCAGTGGAACAGAAGAGAGCCCAGATATAAACCCAAGCATATATGGTCAATTAATATACAATAAAGGAGCCATGGATATACAATTGGGGAAGTGACAGCTTCTTCAACAGCTGGTATTGGCAAAACTGGACAACTACATGTAAGAGAATGAAACTGGATTACTGTCTAACCCCATATACAAAAGTAAACTCAAAATGGATCAAAGACCTGAATGTAAGTCATGAAACCATAAAACCCTTAGAAAAAAATATAGGCAAAAATCTCTTGGACATAAACATGAGGAACTTCTTCATGAACATATCTACCCCGGCAATAGAAACAAAAGCAAAAACGAACAAGTGGGACTATATCAAACTAAAAAGCTTCTGTACAGCGAAGGACACCATGATTAGAACAAAAAGACATCCTACAGTTTGGGAGAATATATTCCTAAATGACATATCAGATAAGGGGCTGATATCCAAATTGTATAAAGAGCTCACGCACCTCAACAAAAAGCAAAGAAGCCAATTAAAAAATGGGCAGAGGAGATGGGAGGAAGATGGCGGTGTGAGCAGCGTGGCGGAAATCTCCTCCCAAAACCACATATATTTGTGCAAATACAATAAATACAACTATTCCTAAAAGAGAGACAGAAGATAGAGTCAACAGCCAGGCTACAGCTACATCTCTGAGAACTCACCACCTCATGAAGTGGGTAAAATAAAGCCAAGACCCATCGGGACCAGAGCACTCCCCCACCCCAGCGCACCAGCGGGAGGAAAAGAATCAGAGTGGGGAGGGAGTGGAAGCACAGGACTGCTAAATAACCAGCCCTGGTGATCTGCACTAGGAGCACAGACACCCATCGCATGGTGTACTGGAGACTAGAGAAATGGAAGGGCAGGATCCAAGACAGAGACAGGGAGCAGGTCCACACAGCCGGCCCCCTGGGTCAAAAGAAAAGTGGGCACTTTCTTAAAAGTCTTAAAGAAACAAGGGAAAAACAGCGGAACGAAATCTTCTGAGCGCATTCGACCCAGCAGGCTGGGAATCTTGAGGAACTTTGGGCCCCTTAACCGGCTGCTGGGTAAAGCAGCCCCAAAGCCCGTCATGGGGAGAAGCAGACTGCCATTCGTTCCCCCCGGCTGTCACTGCGGCAAGTCCGCCACAGCTGCAGAACAGCAGGAGAGCGGCCCCGCCCACAACAACCACACAGGATCTCCTCCCGGTGGACACGCACCTAACCGGAAAGGGCCGCACTGAATCTCCTCCTGACAAGCATGCAGCTAACCAGGAAGGGCCACACAGAATCTACTACGGGCGGGCGCACAGTTCACTGGGAAGGGGGGCAGAAGCCAGACCAAGGGCCGAAAGGCACCAAGGGGTGCAGAACACCCTTGGTGTGGCTGCAAACCCTTGCAGTGCTATATGATAGCCTGAGGGCGGGCCCATCCATGGAAGAATAGGGGATTATCCCAGAGACTGCCTCCCAGTGTGTGGGTAACCGGCACAGGCTGCGGAGAAGGGCAAGGACAACAACAAGCAGGAAGGGACTTTGTTCTCCCAGCTGACACATGGGGCACCTGCCTGCGAACACTTCTATCACCATGAAAAAACAGAAGAATATGGGACAGTCAAGACTCACCCAGACAACACGACAGAGAGGCCTGGTGGGATAGATTTAAACAATCTTTCTGCAAAAGAATTCAGAATAAAAGTCATAACCATGCTGATGGACCTACAGAGAAATATGCAAGAGCTAAGGGAGGAAGTCAGGAGGGACATTACAGAAATGAAATAATCGATTGATGGGCTGAAGAGCAGACTGGATGAGGGGCAAGAGACTGTTAATGGAATAGAAATCAGAGAACAGGAGTACAGAGAAGCTGACGCAGAGACGGATAAAAGGATCTCTCGGAATGAAAGAATATTAAGAGAACTGTGTGACCAATCCGAACAGAATAATATTCACATTATAGGAGTACCAGGAGAAGAAGACAGAGAAAAAGGGACAGAAAGGGTCTTTGAAGACATAATTGAGGAGAACTTCCCCAAGCTGGGAAAGGAAATACTTTCTAAGACAATGGAAGGCCACAGATTTCCCAACACAAGGTACCCAAGGCGGACAAGACCAAGACATATACTAATTAAAATGGTAAAATCAAAGACAAGGACAGAGTATTAAAAGCAGCCTGAGCGAGAAAAAAGATCACCTACAAAGGAAAACCCATCAGGCTATCATGAGACTTTTCAACAGAAACGTTACAGGCCAGAAGAGAATGGAATGATATATTTAATGCAATGAAACAGAAGGACATTGAACCAAGAAGTCTGTATCCAGCACGATTATCATTTAAATTTGAGGGAGGGCTAAAACAATAACCAGACAAGCGAAAGCTGAGGCAATCTGCCTCCCACAAACCACCTCTACAGAATATCTTAAAGAGAATGCTCTACATGAAAGAACTCTTGAGGATACAAAGATGTCACCAGAGAAAATAAAATCATAGCAAACAAAGCAGACTATCCAAATACTAACTAAAGGCAAAACATAAAATCAACTATCCACAAAAACAGTCAAAGAAACACAAAAGAGTACACAATAAAACACTTAATATATAAAGAATGGATGAGGAAGAATAAGAAGGGAGAGAAATAAAGAATCATCAGACTGTGTTTATAAGAGCTTAACAAGAGAGTTAAGTTAGACTATTAGTAAAAAAGCTACCCTTGAACCCGTGGTAAGCACGAATCTAAAGCCAGCAATACCAATAACTACATATCTATCAATAATCACAGTAAATGTAAATGGACTGAATACACTAATCAAAAGACACAGAGTAATAGAATGTATAAAAAACCAAGACCCATCTATATGGCTCCTTACAAGAGACTCACCTCAAACCCAAAGATACACACAGACTAAAAGTGAAGGGATGGAAAAAGTTATTTCATGCAAACAACAAGGAGAAAAGAGCAGGTGTTGCAGTACTTGTATCAGACAAAATAGACTACAAAATGAAGAAAGTAGCAAGAGATAAAGAAAGACATTACATAATGATAAAGGGGTCAGTACAACAAGAGGATATAACCATTATAAACATATATGCACCCAACACAGGAGCACCGACATATGTGAAACAAATACTAACAGAATTAAAGGAGGAAATAGCAATGCATTCATTTTAGGAGACTTCAACACACCACTGACTCCAAAGGACAGATCAAACAGACAGAAAATGAGTAAAGACACAGAGGCACTGAACAACATGCTAGAACAGATGAACCTAAAAGACATCTACAGAACTCTACATCCAAAAGAAGCAGAATAAACATTCTTCTCAAGTGGACATGGAACATTTTCCAGAATAGATCACATCCTCGGCCACAAAAAGAACCTCAGTAAATTCAAAAATACTGAAATTATACCAACCAACTTCTCAGATCACAAGGGTATAAAAGTAGAAATAAATTGTACAAAGAAAACAAAATGGCTCCTAAATACATGGAGGCTTAACAACATGCCCACTCTCCCCACTGTTA
The DNA here is from genome assembly GCA_029783875.1 of Phataginus tricuspis. NCBI lineage: Eukaryota > Metazoa > Chordata > Mammalia > Pholidota > Manidae > Phataginus > Phataginus tricuspis. The sequence goes on from JAQQAC010003801.1 coordinate 3,155,487, forward strand.
CTCAACATAGTACTGGAGGTCCTACCCACAGCAATCAGACAAAACAAAGAAATACAAGGTTTCCAGATTGGTAAAGAAGAAGTCAAACTGTCACTCTTTGCAGTTGACATGATACTGTACATGAAAAAACCTAAACACTCCACTCCAAAACTACTAGAACTAATATCTGAATTCAGCATAGTTGCAGGATACAAAGTCAATACACAGAAATCTGTTGCTTTCCTATACACTCACTATGAGCTAACAGAAAGAGAAATCAGGGAAACAATTCCATTCACAATTGCATCAAAAAGAATAAAATACCTAGGAATAAACCTAACGAAGGAAGTGAAAGACCTATACCCTGAAAACTACAAGACACTCCTAGGAGAAATTAAAGAGGATACTACCAACTGTAAATGCATCCCATGCTCTTGGCTAGGAAGAATAAATATTGTCAAAATGGCTATACTACCTAAAGCAATCTACAGATTCAATGCAATCCCTATCAAACCACCAACAGCTTTCTTCAACAAACTGGAACAAATAATTCTAAAATTCATATGGAACCAGAAAAGACCCCGAATAGCAAAAGCAATCCTGAGAAGGAGGAATCAAACAGGGGGAATTATGCTCCCTGACTTCAAGCTCTACTACAAAGCCATAGTAATCAAGACAATTTGGTATTGGCAAAACAGACCCACAGACCAGTGGTACAGAATAGAAAATCCAAACATTAACCCAAACATATACAGTCAATTAATATTTGATAAAGGAGCCTTGGATATACAATGGGGAGAGGACAACCTGTTCAGCAGCTGGTGTTGGAAAAACTGGACAGCTACATGTAAGAGAATGAAACTGGACTACTGTCTAGCCCCACACACAAAGGTAAACTCAAGGTGGATCAAAGATCTGAATGTAAGTCATGAAACCATAAAACTCTTAGGAAAAAACATAGGCAAAAATCTCTTGAACATAAACATGAGCGACTTCTTCATGAACATATCTCCCCGGGCAAGGGAAACAAAAGTAAAAATGAACAAGTGGGACTATATCAAGCTGAAAAGCTTCTATACAGCAAAGGACACCATCAGTAAAACAAAAAGACATCCTACAGTATGGGAGAATATATTCATAAATGATGTATCTGATTAGGGGTTGACATCCAAAATATATAAAGAACTCACGCACCTTAACAAACAAAAAACAAACAATCCAATTAAGAAATGGGCAGAGGAGCTAAAAAGACACTTCTCCAAAGAAGAAATTCAGATGGCCAACAGGCACATGAAAAGATGCTCCACATTGCTAATCATCAGAGAAATGCAGATTAAAACCACAATGAGATATCACCTCACACCAGTTAGGATGGCCCACATCCTAAAGACAAACAACGACAAATGTTGGCGAGGATGTGGAGATTGGGGAACCCTCCTACACTGCTGGTGGGAATGCAAATTAGTTCACCCACTGTGGAAACCAGCATAGAGGTTCCTCAAAAAACTCAAAATAGAAATACCATTTGACCCAGGAATTCCACTCCTAGGAATTTACCCTAAGAATGCAGCAGCCCAGTTTGAAAAAGACATATGCACCCCTATGTTTATTGCAGCACTATTTACAATAGCCAAGAAATGGAAGCAACCTAAGTGTCCATCAGTAGATGAATGGATAAAGAAGATGTGGTACATATACACAATGGAATATTATTCAGCCATAAGAAGAAAACAAATCCTTCCATTTGCAACAACATGGATGGAGTTAGAGGGTATTATGCTCAGTGAAACAAGCCAGGTGGAGAAAGACAAGTATCAAATGATTTCACTCATCTGTGGAGTAGAAGAACAAAGAAAAAACTGCAGGAACAAAACAGTAGCAGACTCACAGAAGCCAAGAATAGACTAACGATTACCAAAGGGAAAGGGATTGGGGAGGATGCGTGGGAAGTGAGGGATAAGAGGGAAAAAGGGGCATTCCGATTAACACACATAATGTAGCGGGGGTGGGGGGTGACACAGGAAAGGCAGTATTTACATAGAAGACAAGTAATGATTCTATAGCATCTTACTACACTGATGGACAATGACTGTAATGGGGTATGTGAGGCGACTTGATAATAGGGGGTTTAGTAACCATAATATTGTTCAAGTAATTGTACATTAATGATACCAAAATCAAAAATGTATATATATTTGAAAACAAAAACTGAAAGATGAAGAATTCCCCAAACATATGATGAGGGCTCAGACTCTCAGCCTTCAAAAAGATTTAAGTTTTTCACCACAATACTTAATACATGCTAATGATTAAAAAAACATATGTAAGGGTCTAGAAGAGTTGAAATGGGTTTCAAAAGGTCACAAAGTCACATCTGTAAACAACTAATAAAAATCTT
>JAQQAC010003801.1:3163236-3247278 GCA_029783875.1 Phataginus tricuspis
TTCAATCATCACGGTATTGCTTATGTAATTGTAGGTTAATGATACTAAAATAAAACAAATTATTAAAAAAAAAAATCTTTGGTACTAATGTAATGAAAAACTTTAACTATACCTTGTAAAAAAAAAGCTCACTAGGCAATATAAATGTAATCTCTAGACTCGAGAGAAACTCTCATTTAAGCAATACACACAGTTTACAGACACAGACAGTAACGAAGAAACTAAAATATTTTGCTCTAACAAAGCACGAGTAAGTGTTTATGCCTATCATTCAGAAACTCTGAAGTCAGTGTTTGACATTTGAAACAAGACTACAGTGGGATCTTTGAAATTAAAATGTCAAGCTGACACAACCAGCTATGGCAATTACTCTAAAAAACAGTGGCTAAAATAGAATACAGTGAAAGTGTCTTCCTTTGAAGACAAAATAGTCTGTTTTGCTATAAAGGGTATTTTTATATTATGAATTAGCTCATACCACATGGTAAATAGAGGACTATCATTACATCAAAGCTGTGTTGGTTCATAAGCCATTTTTCCTAGGAAAAGGTACAACAAAGAGCAGGAATGGAAAATGCCCTCCGTGTGCTGCTGCATGAAAAGGGATCCTTTCAGCTCTATTTTAGAAAAATTAAAGATGAGCACCTGCAGCCAGTGATCTCCTTTTATAGTTCAATACAGGTTGCACTTCCCCTTGTGCTCAGAGCCCACTTCCACCTGCATTGTCTCAGCACTGGGAGCAGGCATTGCTGCTCAATTATTTTTATGAGTTTTCACTATCTCCTGAGGCAACCTCCAGCCACAATGACCTGCCATCCTGGGGTTATACAAGTTATCTCCTAAGCTACCGTTATTTCTGTCAACTGTTCCAGTTACAAAGTTGCATATATTTTGAGAAATCTTTCCCCAAAACCTAGCTTTACTATAGTGAAATCTCACAGAACCCAGTGGTCTCCATATGATAGAAGAAACACCCACATTTGACACTAGTGACCTTTCAAGCCGACCTTTTACAAAATGAGTTGTAAAATCAATTAGTGGTTGAAAACCAACATTTTTTTTCAGTAATAGAGTGAAATGTAAAATGTCTAAGCACATCTCCCTGAGAGAGAGCAAATGCTTTATTATGAAACTTAAGTTTTGATCATTTAAGCACGTAATCATTGTACAATACGTATATCTTCTACCATGGTTATGATGAAAAAGTGCTTAGTTTATGCCAAACTAAATTTTGCTAAGTTAATTCAAAGTACTAGCTTTCAGTAAAATGGCTTAGAAAATATAAATGTTAACTACTAAATGTCATTTAGTTTTCATAAAAATGAATAGTTTTTTAATTCAAAGTGCTATTTAAGAAGGCAAACCTTCATTCATATAATGTTGTCAACAGGCCAGTCATGCCTAAAACATCAATATCTGACAAACCCAAAAAAAGAGTATATTTAACCAGGATTTAGAACTATATACCACACAAAAGGAAATAAATTATCTAAAAGGAAATTTCTTTCCATTTAAGCTATTTCTTAACTTTTAATCGAACACCTCTTCTACAAATCACCCATTTAACCTATTTAAACCGTTTAAACTAATCACCCATTTATTTCATACATTTCTTAAAATCAAACACTTCTTTAAATAAAGAATATCAAACCTCAAATATATGAGGTTGCAAATACTTTTTATATGGCAAATAAAATCTTTCAACTACAATACTGAAAACTGAGAAATAAAACAGAGAATTCAAAAAATGATAGTTCATAATCAGATGTGCCAAAAGCTGGCAATTTCCAAAGTATCAAATTCAAACAACAAATCACTTATGACCTGAGATGCTGTAAACATAACCAGAGCCAGGTAACAAGACTGCTCCCTACTTCCAGCCTTTGATTATATTTTAAGAGCTCACTATTAATTTGATTGATAAAATGATTCCAAGTCAGTGTTTTATACTATATTTTTTTAACCTAATACAGTTCTTTGTGATTCTTGTTCCTAATACTTATCTTGTAATGCTGCTATAAGGATTACAGTCAATATAAGTGAAGCCTCCAGCCTGTAGTAAATACTCAACAAATGACAGAATCACCATCACCTTTGTAGTGAACATGTTTTTATAAATGGCTATTCACAAACTTTTAAAAATATAATTTATTTTGTGAAAATCATGTAACATAAAATTAACCATTTGAAAGTGAACAATTCAGTGGCATTTAGTACATTCACAATACAAGCACCACCTTTATCTAGTTCCAAAATATTTCCGTCCCTCCAAAGTAAAACTCCTTACCCATTATGCAGTTTCTCCCCACCCCTTCCCCCAACCCCTGGCAACCATCAACTGGTATTCCATCTTTTCTATTGTAGATAATTCATATAAACGGAATCATACATTTTTTTGTGTGACCTTTTATATCTGGCTTTCACTTAATATGTTTTGGAGGTAGATCCACATCATAGTAAGTATCAGAACTTCCTTTCTTTTAATGTCTGAATAATATTCTGTTGTATGTAAATACCAGAAGTTGTTTCTCCATTTATCCACTGATGGACTTGTGGATTGTTTCTACCTTCTGGTTATTGTGAATTACGCTGCTTTAAATATGCATATACATGTACTTGTTAGAGTATGAGTTCTCAATTCTTTTGGATATGTACCTAGGAGTGAAACTGCAGGGTCATATAGTAATACTATATTTAACTTTTCACGAACCACCAAACTGTTTTCCACTGTAGCTGAACCATTTTACATTCCCACCAGCAATGTACAATGGTTCTAATTTTCTATATCCTCATCAATACGTATTTCCTACTGTTTTCATTGTAGCCATCTTAGTGGGTGTGATGGGGTACTTCACTGTGGTTTTAATTTGCATTTCCCTAAAAATAATGTTGAACATCTTTTCATGTTTTTGCTCATAATCTTTTAAGTAGACTTTCTACATGTGAAGAAATCCCCAGTGAGTCCCACTTTCCCCAAGTAAGAGCGAAAACTCAAATCTCCACACTCCCTTGTAGCTAAACTCATGCATGTGACCCAGACTCTGCCAATCGAGTATGTGCATATTAAGACTGACATGACATTGAGTAACAAGAGGAAAAAGGCTCTACTTCCATTTCTCCTGGTGCAGATGGTGACGGCCGAATCCAGCTCTGGGAGCCAGGAACAGCAATGATTTCCCAGTGGTTACAAGGTCAATTCTTGGCTCACATATGGCAGCAAAGCACCAACTTAAGTATTTCCTCTAGCATCCAGTGAAGTGACAGCAATAGTGGAGGTTTCCTCATCAGCATGGTGTAGAACATTGTAGAAGGTAAGTCTCAAGCTAATTCTCCAGCCATACCAGTTCTGTGACCTACTTGGTATCTATTTGATAAACTCCTTTTCTAGAGATTACTATTCTGGAAGAAACATTTATTCTATCTTGCTTCAAACTGAAAACCTAGGACAAATGTGAAACAGTTACACAGAAGAAGATCTAGTTCAATCTAAGAAAACTTCCTAACATTTAAATGTTTACCAAAAAAAAGAGGAATGAATTATCTTAAAATAGAGTAAACCACTAGTCAGTCACTGCAAATTTAATGTTGATATTGCATCTGTCTGGGATACTGTGAAGGAGGTGGAGAGAGGGTTGAGATAGAGAGCCTTTATGACTCTGTCCCCTCTGTGTTTCTACCATGTGTCCTAATACTAAATTATGAACAACTTAAAACCACATCTTTGTAGCCCATTCAATATCACTCGAATACTAATTTACCAGCAACTAAATCTAGTTTCTGTCGTGTAACAATTCATATAAATGTTCAGACTATTATTTTTTATTATCATTATTACAGAAGAAATGCATGTTCATTATAACAAAAAAGGAATTACAAACAAAAATAAAAACTACATAATCTTATGCATTTGAGAAAAATCATTGAAAATATCTTGGTGGGTATCCTGATCAAAAAACTTTTTTTCCTATTCTGAAATTCACCCCTAAACACACAAAAAAAAGATTAACATAAAAATAAAAGTAATAGCCAACATCTAATTAGTGTTTACCACACTCCAGTCCCTATTCTAAATGCCTTACGCATTTTAACTCACTCAATCCTCACATCTCCCCCATGATGCACTATTATTAATTTTCTTTTACAAATAAGGAAACCAAGACACAAAGGAGAAAAGTAACCTATCCAGGGTCACCTGGATAATACATGGCAGAACCACCTAGCAGTCTGACTCCACAGTTCTGCTGAAACGCTATGTTATAACGACTCTGTACTGCTTCCAAAAACCCGGCCATAGTAAACCATCCATAAATATTGCCCTAATATATTGTCAATACCTTTTGTTTCAATAACTTTTTTAAACCGTGAAACTAGGAAAGACACATATTTTAAGATATACTTCTTAGAACCCAGAACTGCCTCCGGGCATAGTAACCCCTCCCCTTCCACCCCCGCCCTCATCACCTGCAGCTAAGTCCAGGTACTGGAAAAACCCACCCATTGTTCCAGTGACCCACACCCTAGATAGTCCCCCTAGCAACCGGCCACCCGACCATAAAGGGCAAAGGTAACCTACCTTTACCATAAAAGGTACCCTCATCCCTTTACCTACATACCTTATATGTTACATCAGCCAGCAGCTCAGTGCCAGCTGAGCTCAACCTATGGAAAATGTACAAGACATACTTGTTTTATATCATCCAATCAGCACCCCCTCTTCTTGAACCTTGTAATGCATAGAAGTCACGGGACCAACTTCCCACTCAATTTCCTTTATAAGCAGCTCCCCCTTGCCGCCACTGCTGCTCTCTCCTTTAGGGACAGCCATTCTGTCTTTCAGGCAATAAGCTTCACTGCTGGAGTTCTCATGTCCTCCCTTCTTGAATGAGTGAATCAGGTAGCTGAAGAACCCCCCTTTCATTGGTGCCGTGACTCAGATTGGGGCCCCCCAGAAGCCTGCTCTTCCCAAACCCCCGGGAATCTGAGCTGCCCTGCAGCCCCCAGTGCCCAACCTCCTTCAGAGACACGGGACCTCCGCAGCGCCTTCCATCTCCCTGAATGCCACTTCCAGCATCCACCACCCGCGCCAAAGGAGCGGTGAGTCACCCTCTCCCATCAAGTGACTAAAACGCCTCTGTGAGTGCCTGAGGGCTGACCGTTGAGTGTCCAGCACCCTCGTGGCCTCACCGCAAGCAAGGGACTGCCCCCAGTCACGGCCTTCAGTTGGCCACAGCTGTGCCCCTAGTCACTTCCAGTCCAGTTTCTCTTGTCCCCAGCAGGCGAGAGACTTGCCCCAGTCCACTAGTTTCTCCCATCCCTCTTGCACCCCTACTAGGCCCACAGCAGGTCATTGACGCCCCAGTCCCTCTCGTCCCCAGCAAGCGAGAGACCGCTCCCACTGTGACTCTTCCATTTCCAGCAGGCTCCGTACTTTTGTACTCGCCGCCCGGGGCGGTGCCCAAAGTCCTAGCGCTAGGCACCTGCTGGCACGCTTGCCCGGGTCAAGCTCACCCCTCCAGTGACAGTGCTGACAACCCTTCACTTGGAGTCGGGTTTCTCTCAGAGTTCTAAGCCCCCTAGGGATGCCTGGGGTGTGCTACAGAAACTCCACTGTAAGAGTCACGATGGGAGCATCCCCTTCCATTCCTGCAGATTCCCCGCTCAGCTGCCTCCTAGACAATTTCAAAACTCTTCATCTACATCCAGAACTAAAACCCTCCAAGTTAATTCGGCTCTGCAGCCAGATTTGGCCCCAATATCCTTTAGACAATAAAACAATTTGGCCTCAGTATGGATCCTTAAATTCTAAGGTCCTTCAAGACCTTCACAACTTCTGTGAGCGTTCAGGCAAATGGAAGGAAATTCCCTATGTTCAAGCTTTCTTCTATCTTCAAAACAAGCCTTCTCTATATAGCTCTTGCCACCCTAAACATGTCCTTGCTGTCCTTTCAAGCTCTCCAAACACTCCTCTTCTTCTCCAGACCCAGCTCCCTCCTCTTCCCTAGACCCAGACCCTGCAGACAACCCCCCCCCACCCTGTTATCGCACAGCAGGCCAAAGTTCAGCAGCCCCAAGTGCACTGCCTGCCTCCACCCCTCCAACCCTCCCTTTTTCTCCTTCCACAGCCCCTGTATCACCTCCCCCACTTTCTCCCCACCCTGACCCCTGTTCACCCCCCTTGCCACCCGGTCCCCCGCCACTCACAGATGCGCGAAAACTCACCTCTTAGCCCCACTGAGAGAAGTAGCAGGAGCTGAAGATGTCATTAGAGTACATGTTCCCTTTTCCCTTTCTGACCACTCGCAAATCAAGAAGCGCCTTGGCTCATATACTTCTAACCCTACAACCTATACCAAAGAATTCCAATACCTCACCCAATCCTATAATCTCACCTTCCATGACCTCCATGTCATCATGTCCAGTACCCTCCTGCCCAAAGAGCGCAGGCGAGTCTGGGAACAGGCTAGAGCCCATGCAGATGACATGCACCTCACCAACCCCACTCACCCCACAGGACCAGAAGCTGTGCCAGATAGAGACCCAGGATGGGACTATAACCATCCCTGAGATATCATTCACCAAGACCAGTTTACTACCTGTCTCGTAACAGGCCTCCAAAAAGCGGCCAATAAAGCTATTAATCATGAAAAATTACAAAATGTCCTTCAAGATAAGGACGAAAACCCTTCAGCCTTCCTAGACAGGCCCACACAAGCTCTCTTACAGTATACTAATCTAGATCCTGAAACTCCTGATGGGTGACAACTCCTAATGACTTATTTCTTTGCTCAAAGTTTTCCTGACATAAGAGCAAAACTAAAAAAGCTCGAACGGGGGCCCCTTATGCCACAGTCTGAAGTTTTAGCCGTAGCCTTCAAGGTGTAAAATGGGAGAGATGAGAAAGCCTTCAAATATAAATACCAGCTGAAACACCAGATGATGGCTAAAGCCTTTCCTCCCGTGACTGTCAACTCCCGAGGGCCTGAGAAGAAAGCATCATCAAGACCATGCTACAGGTGCGGCCAAGAAGGCCATTGGGCAAGAGCTTGCCCCAACCCGAAAAAGCCCCTTGGGCCCTGTCCCAAGTGTCACCTCCTTGGACATTGGGCAGTCGAGTGTCCTAGTGCTCAGAGAAGCACACGGCCAATGGACTCTGCCCCGTCCCCAGCCGCTATCTTCAATCTAGCAGACAAAGATTAGCAGGGCCCAGCGCTCTCTCGAATCACCACCATCATCACCACCGAAGAGCCCCGGATGACAGTCAGGGTGACAGGAATCCCACTCTCCTTCCTCATCGACACCGGAGCTACTTACTCCATTCTGTGTTCGTATAAGGGCCCCGTCTCCCATTCCTGCATATTTATCATTAGAGTTTGCGGCAACCCTTACCAAACCCTTTTCTTTTTTTTTTTTTTTTTCTCTGTCAGCAGATTTAATCTCATTTCCAATAAATCCTTTTCAGTCACATTATCTTCATTTAAATACAGATGTACTTTAGGATAATTCCATGTTCTTTATACACTAAACATGCAGTGACATCCTGCTCCCAGCGTTTCTGTCATTATTACCAGCTCTTTTCAACAGCCCCCCTCGCTTGCAGTATAATCCAAACCACTTTCACACACTCATTTCTCATTATCCCACGCTGCCCTACACCCCCTCATTGGCAGAGACATTTTACACAAACTCGGGGCTTATATTTCTTTTTGCCCCTCACACAGCCTCAACTCAGACTCGCCAGCAGTTCATCTTCTTCTCTGTCTTCAGAGCGCCCCCGCCCCCATTCCAGCTCCACCCTTACTGCCAAACCTTGTAAATCCCTCCGTGTGGGACACAAATAATCCATCTCTAGCTAAGTGCAGCCCAGTCCAGACTAGTCTTAAAAACCCAGACTCCTTCTCATCACAATCCCAATACCCACTACCCTTGCGCAGCCAACTTGGACTCCAGCCAATCATCCAAAATCTGTTAAAAAAAAAAAGGCTTCTTGAAGTCAACCCACTCCTGGTTCAACACTCCAATACTTACAGTGAAAAAGCCTAATGGCACTTTCAGGCTAGTCCAAGATCTCCGAATCATAAATGAAGCAGTCATCCCCATCCATCCCGTAGTACCCAACCCATATACTCTCCTCTCCTCCATCCCAAGCTCCACCACTTATTTTTCAGTAATAGACTTAAAAGATGCCTTCTTTACCATACCTCTCCACCCCAACTCCCAAAATCTTTTTGCTTTTACATGGACAGACCCTAAATCCCGCTTCTCCATTCAACCGACTTGGACTGTCCTTCCCCAGGGATTTAGAGACAGCCCCCATATATTTGAACAAGCCCTTGCGCAAGACCTTCAGAACCTTCCGCTCCCCCACTCACTCTGCTACAGTATGTAGATGATCTGCTTCTCTGCAGTCCTTCCTTAACCATCTCCCGACAAGACACCATCACTGTTCTAAATCACCTCTCTGACTGTGGCTATCGAGTTTCCCCAGAAAAAGTACAACTCTCCACCTCACAAGTTTCTTATCTTGGCGTCCTATTGACTCCAGGAGGAAAGGCCATCACATTATGCAGGGAAAAAGTGCTTCAGGACATTCCAGTCCCCTCTACCAAAGAAGAGATTCTTTCCTTTCTGGGCTTAGCCAACTTTCTTCGCAGCTGGGTCCCCAACTTCTCCCTGCTCGTAGCCCCCCTCTACGCGGCAGCCAAGGGCCCCGTCTGCGAACCTCTCCAGCAGCCCATCAGCTGCCCCTTCTCCCTGCGGCAAGCTCTGTTACAAGCACCTGTTTACACCTACCCAACCTTACTAATCCCTTTCTTTTATATGTTAATGAAACTCATGGATTTGCTCTTGGAGCTCTATGCCAAGCCACTCCAACCTCCCCAGTTCCTATAGCTTATCTGTCAAAACAACGAGACAACATAACCCGAGGGTGGGCACCATGCCTCTGCGCCTTAGCAGCTGCAGCTACTCTTCACCAAGAGGCAAGAAAGCTCACCTTTGGCACAGCCACCACCATTCTTTCACCCCACCACCACCTGTCTACTCTTAACATACAAAAGTCTAAAAACCCTTCCCCCTAGCCGAATCCTAGCCCTGCAAGTCACCTTCCTAGAAGATCCCTCCATTTCCTTTGCTACATGCACCCCTAGCAACATTGCTTCCCTACTCCCTTCCCCGGCCGACACCTCAACAAACCCAAAACCTGAAAACAATTGCATTCAAACCCTAGAAAATCTCCTTCCTCACCCTATTAACCTACAGAAAGGAGCACTCCAGCAGGCCACGCATGTATGGTTTACTGATGGGAGTTCTTTCGTCACCCCAGATGGCACCCGGAGAGCCGGGTATGCTGTAGTCTCCCCCCCGTCAGACTATAGAAGCAGCCCCCCTACCTCACACACCACCAACCAACAAACAGAACTCAGAGCTCTCACCCGCGCATTTACCTTGGCAAAAGGAAAAGCACTCACTGTTTACACAGACTCCAAATATGCTTTCCATATCCTACTCTCCCATGCAGCAATCTGGAAAGAAAGGGGATTCCTTACCACAAAAGGGACCTCCATCACTAACGGGAAGCTCATCCCAGCCTTGTTAGAAGCCTCACAATTCCCACAGTCCATTGGCCTTGTGCACTGCAAATCCTACCAAACAGATCAATCATTCGTGTCCAACGGGAATAACAGCAGATGCTGCAGCCAAAGCAGCTGCTGCAGCACCGTATCGGACCCATACAGCCCCTGCCTCCCACACCCACTCTTTCCATCCCTCCCTTTAATATGACAGACCTCCTTACTTACTTACACACCATCTTCCACTCTAACAGTTAAGCTCTTGTGCAGTTTTTAAAACCTTTTTACCCTTTGTCATCAGATGATCTTGCTCTCCTTAAACATATTTCTTCCACCTGTAACATCTGCCAGAGAGTTAACCCTAACACACCCACTCATAAACCCACCTTTCCCAGCCACCAAGTGTGCGGATACCTTCCAGGAGCAGACTGGCAAATAGATTTTACCTGCATGCCACCAGTAAAGAAACATAAGTACCTCCTTGTCTTAGACACTTAGTAGACACTTTTAGTGGATGGGTAGAGGCCTTTCCAACAAGTAACAAAAGGGCCTCTACAGTAGCTCATATCATTCTTACCCACACCATTCCCAGATTTGGGCTCCCCACTTCCCTGCAGTCAGACAACGGGCCCGAGTTTACTTCTGCAGTAACCCAGCCATAACCAAAACGCTCTCTATCCCTTGGCGATTCCATACCCTTGTCACCCACAGTCCTCAGGGAAAGGAGAACCAATAGGACCCTAAAGAACACCCTTACCAAACTATCCCTAGAAATTCACCTAGACTGGGTCAAGCTTCTACCCCTTGCTCTCCTCAAGAGTCAAGGACTACCAAAGAAACCCACCAACCTATCTCCTTTTGAGCTCATGTATGGCCGGCCTCTTATTCCCCCGGGAATAAGCCCTCAGCCACCGACACTCCCCTCACACTTACTTACTCCACTCCTGCAGTACATATGCTCCCTAGTATGGGCAACCGCCAACCAGACCACCCCAGCCCCTGCAAAGACAAACACCTCTAGTCCCTACCAGTCAGGAGATCTAGTTCTTTTCTCCCGTCCCCATGCCAAGCACAACCCTCTAACTCCCAAGTGGCAAGGCCCACATCGAGTCATACTTACAACCCCCACCACAGCCAAACTGACTAACATTCCTTACTGGATACACCACTCACGCATTAAACCATATACCCCCTCTCCTCCACCTCCTACAGACTCCTACCAGGTGGAGCAGATAAAGACTCTCACCCTGCACCTCAAGAAAGTAAACAAGCCTAGCCTTCCACCAATCAGCAAAGATACAAGTTGAAAGCTATGCAATCAATTCCCTTCCTCCAGCCTGTTCTCCCCCCTCCTTATATTCCTCCCCCACTGTATTCTCACAGGCTCACAGTCGTCTCCCTTTGCCCTTATCCTTTGCCTAAACCTTATTTCCCCCACGAACCTCACCTACGTCCGGCAGTTCAAACTTAGAGAAACATACACTAAAAATAATGTCCCTTCTCTTCAACTCTGAGAGACATCCTACTTCCTCCCCTCATGCCTCTCATCATTTTCTGCCTTCTTCTACTCTTCGCTCCCTGCCTAATTAATTTCCTAAGAAACCTCATTCAAACTCAAATTTCAAAATTCACTAATCAAACTATCAACCAGTTAATCATGCAGGAGTACCACCGCCTCCCAACAGAAGAAGAATCCTACCAGCAGACAACACAGAAGCCCAAGCCATCAACCATACTTTGCCACCCCTCTCCTGTGACCACCCCTTCCATCGCCACTTCGCCCCTTTTCCCGCACGAAGCAGCCAGGTGATCCAACACTTCGACCCCATCCCCTACACCCCACATAGAAAATAAAACAAAAAAGCGGGAATGTTAGAACCCAGAACTGCCTCTGGGCATAGTAACCACCCCCCCTTATCACCTGCAGTTAAGTCCATGTACTGGAAAAACCCATCCATTGTTCCAGTGACCCACACCCTAGATAGTTCCCCTAGCAACGACTGCCACCCGACCATAAAGGGCAAAGGTAACCTACCTTTACCATAAAAGGTACCTACATCCCTTTACCTACATACCTTATATGTTACATCAGCCAGCAGCTCGGCGCCAGCTGAGCTCAACCTATGGAAAATGTACAAGACATACTTTTTTTAAATCATTCAATCAGCACCCCCTCTTCTTGAACCTTGTAATGCATAGAAGTCATGGGACCAACTTCCCGTTCAATTTCCTTTATAAGCAGCTCCCCCTTGCTGCCCCTGCTGCTCTCTCCTTTACAGACAGCCATTCTGTCTTTCAGGTAACAAACTTCGCTGCTGGAGCTCTCGTGTCCTCCCTTCTTGAATGAGTGAATAGGATAGCTGAAGAACCCCCCTTTCAATACTGATTTTTTTAACTCTACATATAAAATAGCAAATTTAAGGAAATCCTTATACATTAAATAATATTCCACTTACATGAACAAGTTACTCCTCAGCAAGAAAATAACTTACGAATAATTCAATTCTTGAAACTGGTCTAAACCAAAATACTGAAGAATCCTGACCTCCAAAAATTCTTTAAACTTTCTGAAACCACAATGTATATATATTTCCTGGTAACATGGTTTTAAACTCCTAAAATGCATGACTGTTTCTCTCTCCTTCTCCCCACTCCCCTTCAAAGCACCCGGCATAGTACTGAGCATTCATAATAGGCACTCAATAAACATTTATTGATAGACTGGTTAGACAATGCTATGTTCAAGTAGAGAATATGCACAAAGGTCATCTTGTGAGAGTGAATGCAGCTGGATCTCCTTTCTCTCATCAGGAAACCATAGAGCAACCCCCAAAGCACTCCACCCCAGATAATGGCATAGTGACACCAAGAGAAAAACAGCTAACACTGCCACCCACCTTGCCTAAATGGTGAACTCTGACTGCACTAAGGTGAGGTAAATACACAAACAGTCAAGGGACAAACTAAGTGAATTTTTTTTTAAGGGGGAATGAGGCAAGAATGTTATTGACATTCAAATGATATACAAATACAAAAATTCTAAAGGGCAAGCAACATGCATCTCCTAACTAACTGCAATTACTCTTGTGATGTTCATCATACTACACAATGTGCACAGATGCTGGAAAACCATTTGGCCTTTAAGCAGCCCTAAGAAAGAGTTCAGTTACAGATTGGCCTTAGATTTCAAAATTTGGCTAATCCTTATGAATTGAGAACAGTGATAGTTTGAGTTGAGCACTTGATTTTTACAGCATATAACATTTAAAATAATTTTTGCTTTGTGAATTTTCAGATCTTTATCCATGAAGACAAGGAATTCAGTTCAAAATAATAATGACCTATTTTTTTTTTCTGAATCTACAAGGCAAGGACCCTAGAGAAGACGTAGTGAACTTTGACATGCTGATCCTAATTATTGCAAACACTTGGAAGTTAAGCAAATAATACCTAGAAGGTTGAAGCTAGCTTAAAGATTACATCATACTTGCAAAAAAAAAAAAAGTTTTCCAGAGAGAACAGACCAAATCAAATACCCAGATTGCATGAAAACTGAAGTAAACACCACGGTAATCTGCAAGTTCTCTGCTTTTGTCTTCTACTACCTGCATATACTTAGTATGTGAACTGCAAATACAAGCTGCTAAAAGTAAAATGGAAAGGATTATTTTCCCAAGGTCTACTTGATGAGCGAAGATAAATAATTTTGTCAAGAGAGAACAAATAATCCAAAAAGGAAAGCAAACAAGAAGGGAATCTGGAAAGCAAGCAGAAACATGTGTGTCAAGAGGGTAATAACAGGAAATAAGTGATATGAAGAATGAATGGACAGATGGGTGGATGAATGGGAGAGGAAGGAGGACAAATTAAAGCTATACAAGAATTTTCATCAGACAGTAAGTTCATACTTTCTAAGCCATGTATAAACCCCCACTTCAAAGACTGGTGAGGATAATTCACAGAAACTACAAGTTCATGGAATCCTGGTATTAGCTTCCAGATAAAAAAATACATAGAGGTGATTAATAATATCCTTCATGAGAATATAAAAACAGCATCATTTCTATCTCACAGAATTAACTTGGCTGGGGAGAGCTCTACCAAAATGAAGCACCTATTTAAAGTATTATAAAAAGTTAGGCCAGATTAATCAAGACTACATTAACGGTTCCAATATCAAGTTGATTGCACCAATTATGAATTTGGTGTTTGTTCAATGAATACTATCCATCAGTACTTTTTTCCTTTTGACTCATATGTTTGTGCAGAATCTCAGTTATATTTAAGGAGAACAAGTTGTTTCAGAACTGAATAAATGACAGTCACCCCTTTAAGTTCTGACTTCCTTTGCTTCCACAACACTGTCACATATTTTTTATACTACCACACAGGCAGCTTACCATTCCTCCTCTCAGGTTTCCAGGCACACAAATAAAGTCAGCTTGTTAATTCTGTGAACTATTCGTATAAACAAACAGGTTAAATAGAAAAACACAGGATTAAATAATTGCATCTGACAATTTCATTTTTAAATATACATAATACGTTGTCTTGCCAAAGGGTTTCAGCCCCAGGCAAGTTCACTATGGATTCAGCGAGACGGAGGAATGACAATGGAATGTTCTTGAGGTGAAAGGGTTTATTATCTGGCTTGTTCTCTCAGCCATAGGTCGAGCACTAGAATTATGTCTGCCATCTAACAGATCTGTAATCCTCCTTTGTCTCTGCTTCTGCCCAGAGCACTGGGCAGAGCTCTTTATATAGAGACTCAGTAAATAATAGCTAACTGCCTACCGGTGTGGAAGCAGTAGCCTAGCAGGAGGCCAGTTAAATCATCAAGTAGTTTAGGTTCAGGTGAGGATCCTGGCCATAGAAACCCCAACTTAACCCATATACTTTCTAATATTTTTCTCAGATTGAGCAAATAACCTAGATTGTACTTGTTTTCTCTCCTTATTTCAATTTGTTGCCTAAAAGACTGATCAAACAATAGAACACAGTTGCCTCAAGCACATAACAGTTTAACCTGAAGAGCACTAATGTCAAGCCCAAAAAACTTGCCCTAATTTACTTCGTATACACATCAAGTGTGTAAAATAAGATATAGTAGCCTATCATAACCAAAAAGAGAGTACTAATTCATAATGAATGTTTCTCCACACACCATTAACGTCCGCTAGTTCTTGGTGATGGATATATGGGTTTATGTTTATTACTTTTAAAGTTTTCTGGATATAGAGAAAATAAATTTAGGTCTAACTTCTAGGTTTCGTGATTGGTTGACTAGTGTTTCTTCAAGTCTCATGCCCAGAGCAGCAACAAAAGCATCACATGGGAAATTGTTAAAAATACAAATTACTGAACACCCCCACCTCCCACCCCCACACCCATCCTGCCAAGCCTACTCAAACAGAAATTCTGAGTGGGGGGCCCAACACTGTGCGTTTTAACAAGCCCTCCATGTAATTTTTCTTTTTATTAAAGTATCATTGATATACAATCTTATGAAGGGTTCACATGAAAAATATTGTGGTTTCAACATTCAACCATATTATCAAATCCCCCTGCCCTGCTGTCTTGCCAGTGGGTTTCAGCCATGGACGAGTTCAATACGGATACAATGTGACCAAAGAAATTGACAGCAGAACGTTCTTTGGGGTGAAAGGGTTTATTACCCAGCTTGTTCTCCCGGCGGTAGGTCGAGCACTAGTGTCTCTGCCTCCGTGCAGAGCCCTGGGCCGAGCTCTCTCTATAGCACAATAATAGCTTACTGCGTAAAGGTGTGGAAGCGGTACCTAGCAACAGGCCAGTTACATCATCAGGTGGTTTAAGTTTAGTGAGGATCCTGGCCATAGGAACCCCAACTTCCCCACACTCCACCCCTCCAGGATTCTCCCCTTACAATCTACACGCTTTGCATCTTCTGCAATGGTCTGTGCAAGAAAGCTGGAGCACTCTGACCAGATTCCACAACAGCAACAGAGGATAACAACTTAGAGATAATAACAAAAATTAAGATACAACAAGACTTTGATACACGTAACAAAAATTATAATAATCCTCAAGCCAGAGGAAGTTCCCAATCCACAAAGACTTTAGAGGCGGTAAGACACATGTTTTAATGACACCAACATGGGCAAATCTTGTCCATCAGGTAGGATGCATGCAAGAGAGTGGTCCTGTGATAGGACTATAGCAGAAAGGGGGTCCCTTCCAGGTCTAGTATACCATACTTTTACTCCTTTCCCGCAGAAGGGTCTATGTATAGTGCTACTGAAGGTGCATGTACTGGCCATAATGATAAAACAAAACTCCCCAGTAAGATGTTCCTACCATCTGGCCATTCAGGATATACTACTGTGACCTTTGTAGGCCACTCTGCTATTATTCCAGGAATACAGAGGAGGTCAGCTTCCAGGCCTTGTCCCAAGGTGCCAGGAGAGCCAGCCATCGTTAGTCTATGTGTCGAAAGGTCCAACGCCATGCCCACTCAATGGAGTCTCCGGGGTTCAGCACAGTTGGTGATGGCAGCAAGATATTATTCTGTTGCTCAAACAACAACTTCAGTGATTCTTCTTTGGTTTGTACGTGCAGTTGTATAGGGAAGGCAGCAATATGTATTAACAGGTATGCGGGCCTCAGGGTTCCCTTTTGGGGTCTCTTGTTCAAATGCTGTAGCACGATCCATAAGCAGACTAACCATCCCCACAGACTATTGGTATCTAACTTTAGTCCAGATTTTAACAAGCCTTCATACCTCTCTATCATGCCTGCTGTGGCAGGATTGTATGGCACATGAAACTTCCATTTGATTCCCAACTGTCGCACCTATTCTTGCAGTGTATGTCCAGTAAAATGGGTGCCCTGATCACTCTCAATTACCAGTGGTGAGCCATAGGCAGCAAAGAGACGCTCCAGGCCTCTTCTGGTCTGCACAACAGGTAGGAAAAGCAACCAGAAGTCCAGTAGCTGTGTCCACACAAGTCATGGCATACCGATATCCTTCTGACACAGGTAGACACCCAATACAGTCTATCTGCCACCTGACAAGGGGTATAGGCCCCGTAGCTATTGTCCCATGTTGCCATGGAACTCTGTGTAAGTCCCTTTGGAGCACACGACACACTCCTGCTGGGCTCTACTAACTTCTTCACAGGTCAAAGGCAAGCCAGACAGACAGACTACAGCCCACATTGTCTTGTGCCCCGCATGCAACAAATTCTGATGTACCCATTGGGTACATCACAGGTAGGCTTTCCTTCTAACCAACATATAAGGGCCAATTTACCTGCTTCATCATTTCCTGGGGATGCCACTGGCAAATGACCTGTCACATGGTATACTGTAATTATTTTAGTCTGACCACAGGCGCATAAGTCTTGCCACAATTCTTGCCCCCAAAGGGGTCGGTGACCAACCAGCCAGTTGGCATGGTACTAAGTTGGTAGCCACAGAGTCAAGTCCCTATAGACAGCCCAGCTGTCAGTGCAGACTATAGAAGAGGGCTCCTGGCTGATCACAAGCCACACAGCCTGCAACTCTGGCCATTGGCTGCTCTACTCCTCACCATCTTCCATCCATTATCATCTCAGTTTTAGGATGGAAAACTATGGCCCTCCATTTTGGGGGCTGCCCATGGCTGGAGCAATCTCTGTACCATGCATCTTCGGGTACAGGGGCTCTTCCCTCCCAATAGGGACTCTCTGCTACTAATGGTTCAAAAGCAAGTTCTTCCTGCTTTTCCCTAGTATATTTGATGTGCTCCAATGAGCGTTGGTAGTTCTTCACTCCAGGGGCTACTAGAGAGGGCACTATGGTAAGCCCCTCACTTGGCCAGTGTGGGCGTTTCTGCCACACCACTCCTTGGCTTTTGGATCCCATACCCACTCTCATACCCACCCCAAGATGAGATAGATGGTTATTACCTTTATTGGGGCCATTCCAGTGATGGGTTCTGTAGCCAGCAAGGTGTGACACATGGCAGCCAGTTGTTTTTCTATCAAAGTGTATTGTACCTCTGCCCATTTCCAGAGTTTTGACCAGAATCCAATAGGTTGGTAAGTTCATTCAAGCTGCTGCCAGAGACCTCAGACATAACTGTCTTCAGCCACATGAACATCCAGCTCACAGGGCCTTGATGGGTCTACCACACTCAACGCCAGCATGGCCTTCACTAGCCGTTTTGCTGTAGTAAAGGCAGATAGATGCACGTCTCATCCCAGTCCCACCTGATGCTCTTTCGTACCAACTGGTGTAAGGGCCACAGAACTTGTGCCAAGTGTGGGATACACACTCTCCAGTAGCCTAGAAGACCCACAAACTCCTGTAGCAATGCTACAGTTGTAGGGGTAGGAAAGACCTGGACTTTTATCTATAATTGCTTATGGTGTAACTTTGGAGTTACCGACCAGAAGACCCCCAAAAATTTGACAAACAAACCAGGTCCCTGAACTTTGGTACTATTCACAGCCCATCCTTTCTCCTGTAGATGGTGAAGCAGTCTAGGTGCTGTGCCTTCTACATCTGAAAGAGAATTGGATGTTGAGCATGACATCATCAATATAATGGTACAGCCACTCCGTTGGCAGTTTCTCCCTTGTAGCCAAGTCCTGGGCTACAAGCCCATTACAGACGGTGGGGCTGTGGAGGTGTCCCTGTGGAAGGACAGTGAAAGTCCACTGCAGTCCTTCCCATATGAAGGCAAACTGTGCCTGACTTTTCCTGCTCAATGTCAATGGAAAAGAAGGCATTAGCAAGATCTACCACATAATGGTATGTTCCTACTTCGTGGCTGAGGGTATACACCAGGCCTGCAATTGAGGGGACAGCAGCATGCATAGAGGGTATGACTTTATTCAATTCTCTGTAATCCACAGTCATACGCCAAGAGCCATCTGGCTTTTTTACTGGCCACACTGGAGGTCATTTGGGGAATTGAAAGGACAATGGGTGGGCTTTATAATATCCACCTTTTCCAGCTCCTAGAGAGTTGCTCCCATCTCTTTATGCCCTCCAGGCAGTTTGTAATGTTTGCTATTAGTCACCTGCCAAGGCACAGGCAAAGCTATGGGCGGGTGCCTGGCATGTCCCGTTAGAACTGCCTTCACCACAGGTACTCTCAGTCTGAACTCACCTGCAGTGGTCTCCAACCATAGACCCTGCAGGATATCAATCCCCAAAATATACTCAGGGATAGGAGATATATACACAGTATACTCTTTTGGGGGTAGACGCACTATTCCCAAAGGGATTTAGGCTTGTTTCACTCTTATAACTTTACCCCCATATCCATCTATGATAGTGGGGGTCCCAGGGAACCGCTCAGTGTTATCGTGAATCAGTGAACATTCAGCCCATGTCCACCAGAGCCAGACATGTTGTACGTTCACTGTGGACCAATGGATAGCTATTTCAACATGTGGTCTCTGGTCCCCGCCCCCTCAGTCCCGCAGAGCAGATACCTCAACCTTCCCCTCAGTCAAACCATGTTCCCCAATCACCTTCCTGTGTTGGCTTGAGTGAGGTTGGCTCGCTTTCTAGCAGGAAGTCTTGTAAACACACAGGCCAGACTTGTGGCTCTGTCTCTGACCTCTGCCTCTTTGGTCTTAATGGCTGGAATGCTGCTTTGCTTTTAATTGCTGCCATAGCTCTAGTAAGATCCTATTTGACTTCCCATCTAATTTCCTTCGATTTGCCCCTTCCCATATTAAATCAACCCACATCTGTGTTCCCATAACCTTCATGGGGCCCTTTTAATTCTTCCTCTAAGTAGCAGAACTTATTTCTTTCCATGTTCTCATTACTTAGGCCTCTTCTAAGTCTCCTATTGCACGTGTCACCTCACTTATGGTCTGCCCTAAGTGAGGGGAAAGAATGGCCACTAGAGACCCAAAGAGGGATGTGGGAGCCATTCGAGGCACTATATTTCTCATCCCAGTAGTGAAAATCTCTTCATCTGAGCCATAATTCTCTGGACTATACATGGCATTTCTTATGCCTAGATCTCATAACACCTGTTAGAGCTCCGCATATATCTGCCATCTAAGAGGGGAGGACGGTAGATCACCCTGACTGGGCCACACAGCAGGAAGTGCAGCCATAAGCCAATTAAGAACGGAGTGACTCCCTGGGTTCTGATGTGCATTTTGTAACTGCGGCCTCAAGTCAGGCTGCACTGTCAGGAAAGCCAGCTTTCCCATCTCCGATACTGAAAGAACAATTTCATCCACCCCTAAGTCCCACAGACGCAGGAGCCAAGCTGATATTGACTCCGAGGGCTTCTGCCTAAACTGGGAGGCCAAATCCACCAGCTCAGCCTGAGTACAGGGGTGAAGCATAGAGTGCTCCACGACCTGGGGAGGGGGCTGCTCCTCTCCTTGATCTGCTGGGTCTTTATTTTCTTTACAACCACTGGGTGTGCTTTCAATACAGGAGGGGTCAGTGCCTCCGGTACCACCCCTTCATCCTTCCCAGCTTCTCCATTTCCAGGCTGATGGTACCTTTCTCTCCCCTCCACCAAGTGCCTCCTCTGCTACAACCTTTACCTTTTCTACCGTGCCTTGCAGCAATGCTACCTCAGTATTCAGCAACTCTCTTACCTTCACCTCAATGCTTCGCAGCTGGTGTTCTCATGCCACCTCCACCTGTACTTCCCTCAGGAGTTCGTCTTTTTCTTTGATGGCCTCTTCCTCCTTCAGAGCACCTGGCAGCGCTGCCATCTTGTTCTCTAAGGAACCTTTTACCTCTTTGATGGCACCTTGCTGCCGGCATTCTTGTGCTATCTCCTTTCACATCAGTGACATTTCCTTCTTCATCAGAGAATCCACAGAAGTTTGCAGCTCACGTTTTCATGCCACCATTTCTTGAGTCTTTTTTAGGAGCATGTCCTTCTCTTCTGTAGACTTTTTTAATACTGTGAGAAGCAGCCAACCCATAGTCCCTACCATCTCACGGGCACTCTGTCTTTCAAAAGACCTACTTACTATACCAAGGGCTACCCCTACTGCCTCAGGTATCACCTCCATTTGCCTCCAGTCCTGGGGTGGGGCCCAGTTCTCTAGGGGGCAAGCCCCTCAGACCAAATACCCACTGGGGGACAATCCACTGTCTCCCCATTCACAGGGGCAGCCCTCTGAAGCACCCCTTCCATAAGGGCAGCCTGTCTTTTTTCTTGGTCAACAATGAACCCTGCTCGCTATGCCAATTGTCTTGGCAATGGGTTTCAGCCCCAGGCAAGTTTGCCATGGATTCAATGTGAACAAAGAAATTGACAGCAAAATATTCTTTGGGGTGAAAGGGTTCATTACCCAGCTAGTTCTCCCAGCGGTAGGTTGAGCACTAGCATCTCTGCCTACACACAGAGCACTGGGCCAAGCTCTCTACATACTGCAATAATAGCTTATTGTCTAAAGGTTTGGAAGCTTTGATCTAGCAACAGGCCAGTTACATCATCAGGTGGTTTAAGTTCAGTGAGGATGCTGGCCATAGAAACCCCCACTTCCCCACAGCAAGACACCTCCAAATATGAATAGAATTTTTATAGAATTAATGGCTCAGATTTGACTTAATTTTCATCAGTGCCTACAATGATGTGTTTATATCCACCAATGGACAAGGGAGACACTGAGCAAGAAAGTTAAAATGGACAAATACTATTGTCCATATGCACCACAACACATATTCAAACGTAAGCTCAAAATCAAACATCACAATTTGAATTGTTTTTGTTTTTGGAGACTCTGTAATATACATCCCTTTTATGATTTTATTCATTATTTTCAATAAAATTAGATCTTTCCATTTAATATCTTATACAGACTGCTAACACACTACAAATCTTAGACTATGTGAAATACAGATAAAAAATCGACTCTATAATAAACATGCCTCCAGAAAATATTTAATATACAACATTAAGAAGTGAAAAGTATGTTCCTAAAAATGTAATAAAACTCAGAGACTTCCGGGAAGATTGCGATGTGAATGGAGCGGCAGAAATTTCCTCCCAACATTATATTAATCCACAAAAACACAGCAAATACAACTATTCCTAAAAGAAAGACCAGAATACACAGGAAAGCACACAGCGTGCAGCTACACCTGAGAGGACTCGGCACCCAATGAGGCAGGTAAGATATGGAGCCGCGACCCAGCGGGACCGAAGCGCTCCCCCACCCCAGGACACCGGCGGGGGGCAGCTAAACCTGAGAGGACTCGGTACCCGGCAAGGCGGGTAAGATACGGAGCTGCGACACAGCGGGACCCGAGCGCTCCCCCACCCCAGCGCACTGGCGGGAGGAGAGGAAGTACAGGAGCCGAGAGGGAGTGGAAGTACAGGCCTTGGAAATAACCAGCCCAACTGATCTGCGCCGGGAGTGCTGACAAAAGCGTGCGGATTAGGGGAGAGCGGAGAGACAGAGGGCGCAGGGTCGCAGCGGGCAACGCGGCAGGTTGCTTGCGGCAGGCTCCGGGAGAAAAGCACGCGCTTTTTTCAGCGGTCTTAAAGAGACAGGAGCCCAGCAGAGGACCGCATGGACGCGACACACTCAGCCCAGCAGGCTGGGAGTCCTGGGGAGCTCAGATCCCTTAGCTGGCAACTGGGAAAGGTTGGCCGCACTTAGGACTCCCACAGAGCTCAACAGCCTCCCATTCGTTCCCACCCCAGCCAGAGCTATAAACGGCGTTGCAGAAAGGCGTGGCCATGGCTCTGGAATACAGGAGCAACAGCGCCACCGACAGCATTAACAGAGAATCCACTCCCAGTGGGCGTTTTTTTTTTTGTTGTTCTTGTTGTTTTCTCTCTTTCTTTTCTTTCTTTCTCTTTTTTATTATTATTCTTTTATTTTCTTTCTTTTTTTTTCCTTTTTAAAGTCATTAAGAGCGCGACAACTACCAGCAACCAATTCTATAGCCATGAAAAGACAGAGGAATATGGTACAGACAAAGCTTCAGACCCAGACAACCCCAGAGAGGGAACCTGAAGGGATGGACATGCACAGTCTTCCAGAAAAAGAATTCAGAATAAAAGTCATAGCCATGCTGACGGATCTACAGAGAAATGTGCAAGACCTGAGGGAGGAAGTGAGGGAAGTGAGGAAAGACTATGCAGAAATGAGACAAGCCATCGACCGGCTTAACAGCAGACTGGATGACGTACAAGAGACTGTTAATGGAATAGAAAACAGAAACGGGAATACACAGAAGCTGAGGCAGAGAGAGATAAAAGGATCTCTAGGAATGAAAGAATATTAAGAGAACTGTGTGACCAATACAAACGGAACAATATTCACATTATAGGAGTACCAGAGGAAGAAGAGAGAGAAAAAGGGATAGAAAGTGTCTTTGAAGAAATAATTGCTGAAAACTTTCCCACGCTGGGGAAGGAAATAGTCTCACAGTCCACGGAAGCCCACAGATGTCCCAACACAAGGGACCCAAGGAAGACAACACCAACACACATAATAATTCAGATGGCAAAGGTCAAAGATAAAGACAGAGTATTAAAGACAGCTAGAGAGAGAAAAAACATCACCTACAAAGAAAAACCCATCAGACTATCATCAGACTTCTCAACAGAAACCTTACAGGCCAGAAGAGAATGGCATGATATATTTAACGTAATCAAACAGAAGGGCCTCGAACCAACAATATTGTATCCAACACGATTATCATTTAAATATGATGGAGGGATTAAACAATGTCCAGACAAACGAAAGTTGAGAGGGGTTGCCTCTCATAAACCACCACTACAAGATATCTAAAACAGACTGCTCTACAGGAAAGCACCCCTAAGCTAAAAAGATGTCACCAGAGAAAATAAAATCATAGCAAAGAAAGCAGACCATCCAAATACTAACTAAAGGCACAGAATAAAACATCCAATATATAAAGAATGGAGGAGGAAGAATAGGAAGGGAGAGATAAAGAAACCTCAGAGAGCATTCACAATAACTTAACAAGAAAGTTAAGTTAGATTCTTAGATAGTAAAGAAGCAACCCTTGAACCTTTGGTAACCACGAATCTAAAGCCAACAATGGCAATAAGTACATATCTATCAATAATCACCCTAAATGTAAATGGACTGAATGCACCAATCAAAAGACACAGAGTAACAGAGTGGATAAAAAACCAAGACCCATCTATATGCTGCTTACAAGACACACACCACAAACCCAAAGATATACACAGACTAAAAATGAAGGGATGGAAAAAGATATTTCATGAAAACAACAAAGAGAAAAAAGCAGGTGTTGCAGTACTTGTATCAGACAAAATAGACTTCAAAACGAAGAAAGAAGCAAGAGATAAAGCAGGACATTACATAAAGGGGTCAGTCCAAAAAGAGGATATAACCATTATAAATATATATGCACCCAACACAGTAGTATATGTACCCAACACATGAGCGCTGACATATGTGAAACAAATACTAACAGAATTAAAGGAGGAAATAGACAGCAATGCATTCATTTTAGGAGACTTCACCACACCACTCACTACAAAGGACAGATCAACCAGAGAGAGAATAAGTAAAGACACAGAGGTACTGAACAACACATTAGAACAGATGGACCTAACACACATTACAGAACTCTACACCCAAAAGCAACAGGATACACATTCTTCTCAAGTGCAAATGGAACATTTCCCAGAATAGACCACATACGAGGCCACAAAAAGAACCTCAGTAAATTTTAAAATGCTGATATTGTACCAACCAACATCTCAGATCAAAAGGTATAAAACTAGAAATAAATTGTAGAGAGAACAAAAAGGCTAACAAATAAATGGAGACTTAATAAAATTCTCCTAATTAATCAATGGGTCAATGACCAAATTAAAACAGAGATCAAAGAATATATGGAGACTAATGACAACAACAACACAAAGCCACAACTTCTGTGGGACGCAGCAAAGGCAGTTCTAAGAGGAAAGTATATTGCAATCCAGGCGTATTTAAAGAAGGAAGACCATTCCCAAATGAACAGTCTAAAGACAAAATTACTGAAATTGGAAAAAGAAGAACAATGGAGGCCCAGAGTCACCAGAAGGAGGGACATAATAAAGATCAGAGAAGAAATAAATAAAATTGAGAAGAATAAAACAATAGAAAAAATAAATGAAACCAAGACCTGGTTCTTTGAAAAGATAAACAAAATAGATAAACCGCTAGCAAGACTCATTAAGAGAAAAAGAGAATCTACACACATAAACAGAATCAGAAATGAGAAAGGAAAAATAACGACGGACCCCACAGAAATACAAAGAATTATAACAGAATATTACGAGCATCTATATGCTAACAAGCAGCAAAACCTAGAAAAACGGACAACTTCATAGAAAAACACAACCTTCAAAGACTGACCAAGCAAGAAACAGACAAACTAAACAAAACAATCACCAGGAACGAAATTGAACCCATAATCAAAAAACCACCCAAGAACAAAACCCCCGGACTGGACAGATCTACCTCTGAATTCTACCAGACATATAGAGAAGAAATAACACCCATTCTCCTTAAAGTTTTCCAAAAAATACAACAGGAGGGAATACTTCCAAACTCTTTCTATGAAGCCAGCATCACTCCAATACCAAAACCGTGCAAAGACACCACCAAAAAAGAAAATTACAGATCAAAATCCCTGATGAACGTAGATACAAAAATAGTCAACAGAATATTAGCAAACCGAATTCAAAAATACATCAAGAGGATCATACACCATGATCAAGTGAGATTCATCCCAGGTATGCAAGGATGGTACAACATTCGAAAATCCAACAACATCATCAACCACATCAACAAAAAGAAGAACAAAAACCACATGATCATCTCCATAGATGCTGAAAAGCATTTGACAAAATTCAGCATCCATTCATGATTAAAACTCTCAACAAAATGGGTATAGATGGCAAGTACCTCAACATCATAAAGGCTATATATGACAAACCCACACCTAACATCA
The DNA here is from genome assembly GCA_029783875.1 of Phataginus tricuspis. Classification (NCBI taxonomy): domain Eukaryota; kingdom Metazoa; phylum Chordata; class Mammalia; order Pholidota; family Manidae; genus Phataginus; species Phataginus tricuspis. Next base: position 3,188,769 of record JAQQAC010003801.1, read on the forward strand.
TACTTAACAGCGAGAAGCTGAAAGCTTTTATCTAATATCGGGAACAAGACAGGGATGCCCACTCTCTCCACTGTTATTCAACATAATACTGGAGGTCCTAGCACGGCAATCAGACAAAACAAAGACATACAAGGCATCCCGATTGGTAAAGAAGAAGTCAAATTGTCACTATTTGCAGATGACATGATACTGTACATAAAAAACCCTAAAGACTCCACTCCAAAACTACTAGAACTAATATCTGAATTCAGCAAAGTTGCAGGATACAAAATTAATACACAGAAATCAGTTGCTTTCCTATACACTAACGATGAACTAACAGAAAGAGAAATCAGAAAAACAATTCCATTCACAATTGCATCAAAAAGAATAAAATACCTAGGAATAAACCTAACGAAGGAAGTGAAAGACCTGTACTCTGAAAACTATAAGACACTCCTAGGAGAAATTAAAGAGGACACTAACAAATGGAAATGCATCCCACGCTCTTGTCTAGGAAGAATAAATATTGTCAAAATGGCTATACTACCTAAAGCAATCTACAGATTCAACACAATCCCTATCAAACTACCAACAGCTTTCTTCAATGAACTCGAACAAATAATTCTAAAATTCATATGGAACCACAAAAGACCCCGAATAGCCAAAACAATCCTGAGAAGGCAGAATCAAACAGGGGGAATTAGGCTCCCTGACTTCAAACTCTACTACAAAGCCATAGTAATCAAGACAATTTGGTACTGGCACAAAAACAGACCCACAGACCAGTGGTACAGAATAGAAACTCCAAACATTAACCCAAACATATACAGTCAATTAATATTTTATAAAGGAGCCTTGGATATACAATGGGGAGATGACAGCCTCTTCAGCAGCTGGTGTTGGAAAAACTGGACAGCTACATGTAAGAGAATGAAACTGGACTACTGTCTAGCACCATACACAAAAGTAAACTCAAGGTGGATCAAAGACCTGAATGTAAATCATGAAACCATAAAACTCTTAGAAAAAAACATAGGCGAAAATCTCTTGGACATAAACATGAGCGACTTCTTCATGAACATATCTCCCTGGGCAAGGGAAACAAAAGCAAAAATGAACAAGTGGGACTATATCAAGTTGAAAAGCTTCTGTACAGCAAAGGACACCATCAGTAGAACAAAAAGACATCCTACAATATGGGAAAATATATTCATAAATGATGTATCTGGCAAGCGGTTGACATCCAAAATATATAAAGAACTCACACACCTTAACAAACAAAAAGCAAATAATCCAATTAAGAAATGGGCAAAGGACATGAATAGACAATTCCCTAAAGAAGAAATTCAGATGGCCAACAGGCACATGAAAAGATGCTCCACATCGCTGGTCATCAGAGAAATGCAGATTAAAACCACAATGAGATATTACCTCACACCATTGAGGATGGCCAACATCTAAAACACAAACAACAACAAATGTTGGCGAGGATGTGGAGAAAAGGAAACCCTCCTACACTGCTGGTGGGAATGCAAATTAGTTCAACCATTGTGGAAAGCAGTATGGAGGTTCTTCAAAAAACTCAAAATAGAAATACCATTTGACCCAGGAATCCCACTCCTAGGAATTTACCCTAAGAATGCAGCAGCCCAGTTTCAAAAAGACAGATGTACCCCTATGTTTATTGCAGCACTATTTACAATAGGCAAGAAATGGAAGCAACCTAAGTGTTCATCAGTAGAGGAATGGATTAAGAAGATGTGGTACATATACACAATGGAATATTATTCAGCCATAAGAAGAAAACAAACCCTACCATTTGCAACAACATGGATGGAGCTCAACGGTATTATGCTCAGTGAAATAAGCCAAGCCGAAAAAGACAAGTATCAAATGATTTCACTCATATGTGGAGTATAAGAACAAAGAAAAAAACTGAAGGAACAAAACAGCAGGAGACTCACAGAACCCAAGAACGGACTAATAGTTACCAAAGGGAAAGGGACTGGGGAGGATGGGTGGGAAGGGAGGGACAAGGGGGGAAAAGGGGCATTATGATTAGCAGACACAATGTTGGGGGTCAAGGGGAGGGCTGTACAGCTCAGCGAAGACAAATAGTGATTCTACAGCATCTCATTACGCTTATGGAGGGTGACTATAATGGGGTTCGTGGGGGGGACCTGATGAAGGGGGTAGTTTAATCACCATAATATTGCGCATGTAATTGTAGGTTAATGGTACCTAAATAAATTGTAAAAATAAATAAATAAATAAATAAAAGTGTATTCGAATTTTTAAAAATGTAATAAAACTCATTTTACTCATGGTATGACACAAAAATAATGTTTAATTTTAGGAAAACAAAATTCTTCTAATAAATGAACACTTGGCAAAAAAGAGTCACAGTTGTATCCACTTCCTGCCATAAATGCCAGCAGCAAGTACATCCAATTTCAAGTTCCTCTGAAGCCAAGGAGACAATCATAGCCAAAATGGGGAACACATGGTATTCATTCTTTGAAAAACTCAGCAGTGGATTACAACAGGGAGGGAAAGCCATCTGTCACAAGGAAAAAGGGTGGCAGTAGCTGTCAAGGACTGTAACATGCCACCTCAACCTGGGCAGAATCAAGTTTTAGATTTCAATTCCAGCTAATTCTTGTAAAGTGACAGTTTTCTAAAATATCAGTGTCAACTTATGATGGAATGGGGAAGAGAAAGAAAAACCACAAACATTGTAATTCTACAAACACTGTAACTCTATTAGGAAGAGAAACAACATAGCAAATAGAAACCCCACACAGGCAAAAATTCAGAAGCAAGGCAACATTTGGACAAATTCGATTCCCTCTAGTATAGAAAGAACTGGTGATTTTATCTGCATTGTATGGAAAAAAGCAACTTCCCAAATATAAAGGAAAAAGTGAACCACAAGTCAAAAATTAACTTTTAACACTGCGCTGCCCTTCAACTAACCCCACCTCCAACCACCCTAATCACCCCAGCCAAAAGCACTTAGTTCCCTCTTTGGGATTCCATCTTTAATAAGGTAAAATCATTGGGTAAACCGATTTGAAAAAGAACCTTAAGTGTCATTCCTATCTTATCTATGGTCTTAAACCCATTAAAATCAGTTTCAGGCATAGCAGGTTTCTAACTTCAGAAGATCACAAAACTAACATTAGTTACCATCACTTTTGTAACAGGTGATATGTTTAATTTAGATAAAATAAAAGCACCAAACCTCTATTTATTTAAATCAGCATTTCATAGTCTCATATATAATGTATAAAAGCTTCTTTTAAACACAATGTATTTTTGTGAAATGAGAATTGGTCACGCTAATTATAGTTCGGTCATTTACTACCATTCCTTCCTTCATTCAAGAAATTTTTATAACCTTACTTCCTCCCCCCAAAACCTTCTTATCTAAAAGGAAAATAGTGATTTCCTCTAGAATAGACTCATCTAAATATCCAACAACTGGTAATTTAATTTTTTTTTTCAAATTTTGGCACATGGAGCCATATTTACTCTAAATTTAAAAAAGAATAGCCATTAAATTATTCATTAAAACATATCTGTATACATCAATGAAAGTTTAATTTGTAAATTAAGTCAATGACTCGAGAAGTTATCTCTTATGCTCTTTAAGAACATAATACTTATGATGATGGTGAAGAACAGAATAAAGTTGCTCTCCACCAAATTAACAGTGCTAAATTTATTATTGTAATTACACCAAAAATGAAGTCAACATAAGGTCCAGAAAAACAGATCTGTTCAAAAGTTCAATAAGAAGGATATCAGTAAGATCATCTCAATCAACAAATCTCTGGGAAAAATTCATAGTGGAACAGAAAAGCAAAGGTCATGTACCATGATGTAATTAACACTGACTTCATTTGACTACTCAATGATAAGTTGAGCAATTATAAAACAAGGTTACTTCCCTCTTTTCCTAAAATAATTAAGGTAAATGTGAAGAAAGTATTTAGTGTCCCAAAGTGTCCTCTGTTTCTTTTTTCAGACAGTTTAGTACAATAGGAACACAGACTGTGGAGCACACTATCTGGACTTGAACCCTGCCCCCACTACGTAACAGTTGTGTGACCTTGGGCAAGTGACTTATTCTCAGTCTCAGTTTACATATCAGTAAAATAAAAGGAGCAGTACCTACCTCATAAGATTGTTATGATTGATTAATAAGGCAGAGCACATAAAACAGGGCCTGCTTCTGAATAAACATTACACGGGCTCTTATTACTTGGCAGCAGTAGCCGTCCGTTAGCTCTTACGATTTATTCTGTTGTCTACACCAGATACCAGTAAACTTTCTCTGTAAAGGGCCAGATAGTAAATATTTCAGGTTTACAAGGTCATATGGACTCTGTCACTATTCAACTATACCCTTGTAGAGGGAAAGCAACCATAGACAGTACATAAATAAGCATGGCCGTAGTCCCACATAACTTTATTTATGGACACAAAAGTTTGAATTTCATATAATTTTCGTGACGCAAATATTCTTTTTGATTACTTTCACTCATTTAATAAGGTAAACACCATTCTTAGCTTGTGGGGGGTGTACAAATTCTGCAAGCAGGTTTGGCCTACAGGTTGGAACATGAAGACCCTTGCTGTAAACCATGCCTCTTAAATACCAGTCCATAACTAAGTTTCCACTAATCCTTAATAAAATTGTCATTTTTAAATTAAAATCTGTACCTCCTTGGGAACAACCACCCTTTATTGTGAAATTATGCAATTCCAGATCCTTTGGTGTTACAGTGTTTTTATTCTTATAAAATGACAGTAAGTGGCCATTTATTGTTTTTTAATTGTCTTTAATTGACAACCCCATGCCAGCTCCTCTCCCCCATTTACGAGGCAGTGTTCTTGTTATTGTTTACTGGTGTGTGAAATCCAAGTCTGGCAATCATTAAAGCTTTCTCCCTAATCAAAACAAGAACTGATATGTGTCATTTACACTTGCTAATGTAGACCAATTATTTAAACTAATCAAATTATCTTTTACCATATGGTAAACTGATCTCCTAACAGACATACCTCTTCCTATTGCACTTCACTTTATTGGCTTCATAGATGATGCATTTTATACAAATTGAAGGTTTGTAGCAAACCTGCACTGATCAAGTCTATCAGCACCACTTTGCTCACTTCCTGTCTCTGTATCACTTGTTGGTAATTCTTGCAATATTGTAATTGTTTTGGGATAGTACAAACCACACCCTTAAAGATGGTGAACTTAAATTGATAAATCTGTGTGTTCTGACTGCCCAATCAACAGACTGCTCCCCCAGCTCTCTCCCTGTCCTCCCTATTCCGAGACATGATATTGAAAGTAGGTCAACTAATAACCCTACAATGGCTTCTAAGTGCTCAAGTGAAAGGAAGAGTCGCATGTCTGTCACCTCAGATCAAAAACTTTCTAGAAATGATTAAGCTTAGTGAGGAAGGCATGTGTAAAGCCAAGACAGGCAGAGAGTGAAGCCTCATGTGCCATTCAGCCAAGTTATAAGTGCAAAGTTCTTGAAGGAAATTAGAAGGGCTACTCCAGTGAACATATAAATGATAAGAAATAAAACAGAGACTTACGGGAAGACGGCAACATGAACAGAATGACAGAAATTTCCTGGCAACATTATATTTACCCACGAAAACACAGCAAATACAACTATTCCTAAAAGAGAGACCAGAATACACAGGAAAGCGCACAGCGTGCAGCTACACCTGAGAGGACTCAGCACCTAGCGAGGCGGGCAAAATACTGAGCCGCACCCAGCGGGACCCGAGCAACCCCCAACCCCAGCGCACCAGCGGGCAGTTACACCTGAGAGGACTCGGAAGCCGGCGAGGCTGGTAAGATACGGGGCCGCGAGCCGGCGGGACCCGAGGACTCCACCACCCCAGCGCACCAGCGGGCAGCTACACATGAGAGGACTCAGCACGCGGCGAGGCGGTCATAAAGAGCCCAGCTGACATATGTGGCAACTACCAGCAACCAATTCTATAGCCATGAAAAGACAGAGGAATACGGTACAGACAAAGCTTCAGACCCAGACAACCCCAGAGAGGGAACCTGAAAGGATGGACATGCACAGTCTTCCGAAAAAAGAATTCAGAATAAAAGTCATACTCATGCTGGCAGATCTACACTGAAATGTGCAAGAGCTGAGAGAGGAGGTGAGGGAAGTGAGGAAAGAATACACAGAAATGAGAGAAACCATCGACGGGCTTAACAGCAGACTGGATGAGGTGTCAGAGACTGTTAATGGATTAGAAAACAGAGAACAGGAATACAGAGAGATTGAGGCAGAGAGAGATAAAAGGATCTCTAGGAATGAAAGAATATTAGGAGAACTGTGTGACCAATCCAAAAGGAACAATATTCGCATTATAGGAGTACCAGAGGAAGAAGAGAGAGAAAAAGGGATAGAAAGTGTCGTTGAAGAAATAATTCCTGAAAACTTTCCCACACTGGGGAAGGAAATAGTCTCACAGTCCACAGAAGCCCACAGATCTCCCAACACAAGGAACCCAAGGAAGACAACACCAAGGCACATAATAATTGAGATGGCAAAGGTCAAAGATAAAGACAGACTATTAAAGGAAGCTAGAGAGAGAAAAAAGATCACCTACAAAGGAAAACCCATCAGACTATCATCAGACTTCTCAACAGAAACCTTACAGGCCAGAAGAGAATGGCATGATATATTTAACGTAATCAAACAGAAGGGCCTCGAACCAACAATATTGTATCCAGCACGATTATCATTTAAATATGATGGACGGATTAAACAATTTCCAAACAAACGAAAGTTGAGAGGGTTTGCCTCTCATAAACCATCACTACAGGATATCTTAAACAGACTGCTCTAGAGGGAAGCACCCCTAAGGCTAAAAAGATGTCACCAGAGAAAATAAAATCATAGCAAAGAAAGCAGACCACCCAAATACTAACTAAAAGCAAAGAATAAAACACCCAATATATAAAGAATGGAGGAGGAAGAATAGGAAGGGAGAGATAAAGAAACATCAGACGGTGTTCACAATAACTTAACAAGAAAGTTAAGTTAGATTTTTAGATAGTAAAGAAGCAACCCTTGAACCTTTGGTAACCACGAATCTAAAGCCAACAATGGCAATAAGTACATATCTATCAATAATCACCCTAAATGTAAATGGACTGAATGCACCAATCAAAAGACACAGAATAACAGAGTGGATAAAAAACCAAGAACCAGACTTCCGGGAAGATGGCGACGTAAGCGGACCAGCAGAAAAATTCCTCCCAACATTATATTTATTCACGAAAATACAGCAAATACAACTATCCCTAAAAGAGAGACCAGAATACACAGGAAAGTGCACAGCGAACGGAGCTCCGGTGGTCAGCCACTCCGGAGAGAGGACTCGGCACCCAGCGAGGCGGGACAGAACTGCGACCCAGTGAGACCAGAGCGCTCCTCCACCCCAGCACTCCGGCGGGAGTGCCGGCAAGACAGGCAAGGTACGGAGCCACGACCCCGGCGGACCGAGCGCTCCTCCCCCCCAGAGCTCCGGCGGTCAGACACTCCTTAGAGAGGACTCGGCACCCAGCAAGGCGGGACAGAACCGCGACCCAGTGAGACCAGAGCGCTCCTCCACCCCAGCACTCCAGCGGGAGTCCCGGCAAGGTGGGTAAGGTACGGAGCCGCGACCCTGGAGGGACCGAGCGCTCCTCTCCCCCAGCGCTCCAGCGGGAGGAGAGGATTCAGAGCCGGGAGGGAGTGGAAGTCTGTGCCGGGAGCGCCGACACACAGCCGGCGGTGTAGCAGAGATTGGAGAGACAGAGGGCACATGGTCCCAGCCCTGAATGTGCAAGTTGCCCGCGGCAGGCACCGGGAAGGAAAGAGAAGGGAAAAAAAAAGGGAAGAAAAGCGTGCGCTCTTTCTCAGCGGTCGTAAAGAGACAGGAGCTCAGTAGACGTACCAGATAGTCCCGCAAACTGAGCCCAGCACGCTGGGAGTCCTGGGGAGCTTTGGACCCCTCAGCTGGCGACTGGGAAAGGGTGACTGCTATTAAGACCCCCACAGAGATAAACAGCTTCTCATTCATTCCCAACCCAGCCAGAGCTATAGGGGGCCTTGCGGAGCAGGGTGGCCATGGCTCTGGAATAGTGGAGCAACAGCGCCACCTACAGCATTCACACAGAAACCACCCCCGGTGGGCTTTTTTTTGTCTCTTTTATTGTTTGGTTGGTTTTTTTGTTGTTGTTGTTGTTGTTTCTTTTACGTGTTGCTGCTTTTTCTTTTTCTTTCTTTTCCTTTTTCCTTCTCTTTTTACTTTTTTTATTACTAGAAGTATTTTTTTTCTTCTTTTCTTTGTTTTCTTTTTTTCTTTTCTCTCCTCTCTTCTCTTTCCATTTTAAAGTCATAAAGAGCCCAGCGGACATACGTGACAACTACCAACAACTAATTCTATAGTCATGAGAAGACAGAAGAATATGATACAGACAAAGCTTCAGACAAACACCACCCCAGAGAAAGAATCTGAAGGAATCGACATGCATAGTCTTCCAGAAAAAGAATTCAGAATAAAAGTCATAGCCATGCTGATGGATCCACAGAAAAATGTGCAAGAGCTGAGAGAGGAAGTGAGGGAAGTGAGGAAAGACAATGCAGAAATGAGACAAGGAATTGACGGGCTCAACAGCAGATTGAATCAGGTTCAAGACACGATCAAGGAATTGCAAGACAGGGACCAGGAATACAAAGAAGCTGAGGCAGAGAGAGATAAAAGGATCTCTAAGAATGAAAGAATATTAAGAGAACTGTGTGACCAATCCAAACGGAACAATATTCGCATAATAGGAGTACCAGAGGAAGAAGAGAGAGAAAAAGGGATAGAAAGTGTCTTAGAAGAAATAATTGCTGAAAACTTCCCCACGCTGGGGAAGGAAATAGTCTCACAGTCCACGGAAACCCACAGATCTCCCAACACAAGGGACCCAAGGAAGACAACACCAAGACACATAATAATCAAGATGGCAAAGATCAAAGATAAGGACAGAGTATTAAAGGCAGCTAGAGAGAGAAAAAAGATCACCTACAAAGGAAAACCCATCAGACTTCTCAACAGAAACCTTATAGGCCAGAAGAGAATGGCATGATATATTTAACGTAATGAAACAGAAGGACCTCGAACCAACAATATTGTATCCAGCACGATTATCATTTAAATATGATGGAGGGATTAAACAATTTCAAGACAAAAGAAAGTTGAGAGAGTTTGCCTCTCATAAACCACCACTACAGGATACCTTAAACGGACTGCTCTAGAGGGAAATACCCCTAAGGCTAAAAAGATGTCACTAGAGAAAATAAAATCATAGCAAAGAAAGCAGACCATCCAAATACTAACTAAAGGCAAAGAATAAAACACCTAATAAATAAAGAAAGGAGGAGGAAGAATAGAAAGGGAGAGATAAAGAAACATCAGACGGCGTTCACAATAACTTAACAAGAACGTTAAGTTAGATTTTCAGACAGTAAAGAAGCAACCCTTGAACCTTTGGTAACCAGGAATCTAAAGACAGTGATGGCAATAAGTACATATCTATCAATAATCACCCTAAATGTAAATGGACTGAATGCACCAATCAAAAGACACAGAGTAACAGAGTGGATAAAAAAGCAAGACCCATCTATATGCTGCTTACAAGAGACTCACCTCAAACCGAAAGATATACACAGACTAAAAGTGAAGGGATGGAAAAAAATATTTCAAGCAAACAACAAAGAGAAAAAAGCAGGTGTTGCAGTACTTGTATCAGACAAAATAGACTTCAAAACGAAGAAAGCAGCAAGAGATAAAGAAGGACATTACATAATGATAAAGGGCTCAGTCCAACAAGAAGATATAACCGTTATAAATATACATGCACCCAACACAGGGGCGCCAACATATGTGAAACAAATACTAACAGAATTGAAGGAGGAAAGAGCGATGCATTCATTTTAGGAGACTTCAACACACCACTCACTACAAAGGATAGATCAACCAGACAGAGAATTATTAAAGACACAGAGACACTGAACAACACACTAGAACAGATGAACCTAACAGATATCTACAGAACTCTGCACCCAAAAGCAGCAGGATACACATTCTTCTCAAGTGCACATGGAACATTTTCCAGAATAGACCACATACTAGGCCACAAAAAGAACCTCAGTAAATTCAAAAATACTGAAATTCTCCCAACCAACTTCTCAGATCACAAAGGTATAAAACTAGAAATAAATTTTAGAAAGAAATCAAAAAGGCTCACAAATACATGGAGACTTAACAACATTCTCCTAATTAATCAATTGGTTAATGACCAAATCAAAATAGAAATCAAAGAATATATGGAGACTAATGACAACAACAACACAAAGCCACAACTTCTGTGTGACGCAGCAAAGGCAGTTCTAAGAGGAAAGTATATTGCAATCCAGGTGTATTTAAAGAAGGAAGACCATGCCCAAATGAACAGTCTAAAGACACAATTATTGAAATAGGAAAAAGAAGAACAAAGGAGGCCCAAAGTCACCAGAAGGAGAGACATAATAAAGATCAGAGAAGAAATAAATAAAATTGAGAAGAACAAAACAATAGAATAAATAAATGAAACCAAGAGCTGGTTCTTTGAAAAAATAAACAAAATAGATAAACCCCTAGCCAGACTCATTAAGAGAAAAAGAGAATCTACACACATAAACAAAATCAGAAATGGGTAAGGAAAAATAATGACGGACCCCACAGAAATACAAATTATAAGAGAATACTATGAGCATCTGTATGCTAACAAGCTGCAAAACCTAGAAGAAATGGACTTCTTAGAAAAACACAACCTTCCCAGACTGACCAAGTAAGAAACAGAAAAACTAAACAGACCAATCACCAGCAACAAAATTGAAGCAGTAATCAAAAAACTACCCAAGAACAAAACCCCTGACCAGATGGATTCACCTCTGAATTCTACCAGACATATAGAGAAGAAATAAAACCCATTCTCCTTAAAGTTTTCCAAAAAATAGAAGAGGAGGGAATACTTCCAAACTCTTTCTATGAAGCCAGCATCACTCTAATACCAAAACCGGGCAAAGACCTCAACAAAAAAGAAAATTACAGACCAATATCCCTGATGAACGCAGATGCAAAAATACTCAACAAAATATTAGCAAACCGAATTCAAAAATACATCAAGAGGATCATACACCATGATCAAGTGGGATTCATGCCAGGGATGCAAGGATGATACAACATTCGAAAATCCATCAACATCATCCACCACATTAACAAAAAGAAGAACAAAAACCACATGATCATCTCCACAGACGCTGAAAAAGTATTTGACAAAATTCAGCATCCATTCATGATTAAAACTCTCAACAAAATGGGAGTACCTCAAGTACCTCAACATCATAAAGGCTATATATGACAAACCCACAGCTAACATCATACTTAACAGCAAGAAGCTGAAGGCTTTTCATCTAAGATTGCGAACAAGACAGGGATGCCCACTCTCTCCACTGTTATTCAACATAATACTGGAGGTCCTAGCACGGCAATCAGACAAAACAAAGACATACAAGGCATCCAGATTGGTAAAGAAGAAGTCAAATTGTCACTATTTGCAGATGACATGATACTGTACATAAAAAACCCTAAAGACTCCACTCCAAAACTACTAGAACTAATATCTGAATTCAGCAAAGTTACAGGATACAAAATTAACACACAGAAATCAGTTGCTTTCCTATACACTAACGATGAACTAACAGAAAGAGAAATCAGAAAAACAATTCCATTCACAATTGCATCAAAAAGAATAAAATACCTAGGAATAAACCTAACGAAGGAAGTGAAAGACCTGTACTCTGAAAACTACAAGACACTCCTAGGAGAAATTAAGGAAGACACTAACAAATGGAAATGCATCCCATGCTCTTGGCTAGGAAGAATAAATATTGTCAAAATGGCTATACTACCTAAAGCAATCTACAGATTCAACGCAATCCCTATCAACCTACCAACAATTTCTTCAATGAACTGGAACAAATAATTCTAAAATTCATATGGGACCACAAAAGACCCCGAATAGCCAAAGCAATCCTGAGAAGGAGGAATCAAACAGGGGGAATTACGCTTCCTGACTTCAAGCTCTACTACAAAGCTACAGTAATCAAGACAATTTGATACTGACACAAAAACAGACCCTCAGACCAGTGGAACAGAATAGAAAATCCAAACATTAACCCAAACATTTACAGTCAATTAATATTTGGTAAAGGAGCCTTGGATATACAATGGGGAGATGACAGCCTCTTCAGCAGCTGGTGTTGGAAAAACTGGACAGCTACATGTAAGAGAATGAAATTGGACTACTGTCTAGCGCCATACACACAAGTAAATTCAAGGTGGATCAAAGACCTGAATAAGTCATGAAACCATAAAACTCTTAGAAAAAAACATAGGCAAAAATCTCTGGACATAAACATGAGCAACTTCTTCATGAACATATCCCCCCGGGGAAGGGAAACAAAAGCAAAAATGAACAAGTGGGAGTATATCAAGTTGAAAAGCTTCTGTACAGCAAAGGACACCATCAGTAGAACAAAAAGACATCCTACAATATGGGAAAATATATTCATAAACGATGTATCTGATAAGGGGTTGACATCCAAAATATACAAAGAACTCACGCACCTTAACAAAGAAAAAGCAAATAATCCAATTAAGAAATGGGCACAGGACACAGGAAGAAATTCAGATGGCCAACAGACACATGAAAAGATGCTGCACATCGCTAATCATCAGAGAAATGCAGATTAAAACCACAATGAGACATCACCTCACACCAGTGAGGATGGCCAACATCCAAAATACAAACAACAACAAATGTTAGCGAGCATGTGGAAAAAGGGAACACTTCTACACTGCTGGTGGGAATGCAAATTAGTTCAACCATTGTGGAAAGCAGTATGGAGGTTCCTCAAAAAACTCAAAATAGAAATAACATTTAACCCAGGAATCCCACTCCTAGGAATTTACCCTAAGAATGTAGCAGCCCAGTTTCAAAAAAACAGATGCACCCCTATGTTTATTGCATCACTATTTACAATAGCCAAGAAATGGAAGCAACCTAAGTGTCCATCAGTAGATGAATGGATTAAGAAGATGTGGTACATATACACACTGGAATATTATTCAGCCATAAGAAGAAAACAAATCCTACCATTTGCAACAACATGGACGGAGCTAGAGGGTATCATGCTCAGTGAAATAAGCCAAGCCTAAAAAGACAAGTATCAAGTGATTTCGCTCATCTGTGGAGTGTAAGAACAAAGAAAAAAACTGAAGGAACAAAACAGCAGCAGACTCACAGAACCCAAGAATGGACTAATAGTTACCAAAGGGAAAGGGACTGGGGAAGATGGGTGGGAAGGGAGGGATAAGAGGGTAAAAGGGGTATTACGATTAGTAAGGTAGGGGGGGCATGGGGCAGGCTGTACCACTCAGAGAAGACAAGTAGTGATTCTATAGCATCTCACTACGCTGATGGACAGTGACTGTAATGGGGTTGGTGGGGGGGACCTGATAAAGGGGGTAGTTTAATCACCATAATATTGCACATGTAATTGTAGGTTAATGATACCAAAATAAATTGTAAATAAATAAATTAATAAATTAATTAATTAATTTATTAATAAAGGGAAGTCCAAACAAACATAAAAAACACCAGAAAAACCTGGAAGTACAGAGTCTCAGAAACTCTATTTAGTCCCAAGAAAGCTGGAAAAGGGTCCTCTAATGTAATCCCTCTGTGCATGTAATCCCAGTATCTACTACTGTTTCCAAAAGTAACCACCACCCTAGGTAATATTGATAGTAATATTTCTATTCTTGTATAATAACATGAATGGGCATAAATAAAGTATATTTTCTGGTAAAAAAAAAAAACTAAATGGATCTTCCCTCTAAAATTGGCTTTCCACTCTAACTTTAGTATTTTGAACATATTGTCCAAGTCACTGAGGTTTGGAATCTTAGAAATATCATCACTGAATATTCTTCCCTCCATCATTCCACATTCCCAAAAAACCTACCAAGTCTTGTTTTCGTATTTCCTCTGGAGTTATATGACCACCAGTCATATTAAGTTATAATATAAATATCTTTAATCTCACCTCACACTTCGGTCTACATGACAAGTTATCTTCCCATAGCCTCTATGACTTAAAAAAATTCTTATTAACTCATAGAAAGGTTCTCTAATAAATTACCATTTTTAATAAATATGTTTGAACTACATCCCTGCTGGCAGCTAATGCCATAATAACATTTCTAACATGAGTTTTGTGCAGATTTCTCAGCAGAGGGGAATAAATTAAAGCTGATAAAAAAAAAGAAATAAAACAGCCTTATTGTGGTATGGAGAAAGTTTTAGTGGTTTGCATAGAAGATCAGACAAGACACAACATTCCCTTCAATCAAAGCCCAATCCAGAGCAAGGCCCTGACTCTCTTCAATTCTGTGAAGGCTGAGGGAGGTGAGGAAGCCACAGAAGTCTGCAACTAGCAGAGGTTGGTTCATGAAGTTTGTGGGAAAAAGGCATCTCTACAACATAAAAGGGCAAAGTGAAGCATCAAGCGCTGATGTAGAAGCTGCAGCAAGTCATCCAGGAGATCTAGCTAAGAAAATTAATGAAGGTGGCTACACTGAACAACAGATTTTCAGTTTAGAGGAAACAGCTTTCTTCTGTTGGAAGAAAATGCTATCTAGGACTTTCACAGCTAGAGAGGAGAAGTCAATGTGTGGCTTCAAAGCTTCAAAGAACTGTCTAACTAGGCTAATGCAGCAGGTGACCCTTTTTTGAAGCCAGTACTTATTTACTATTCTGAAAATCCTACAGCCCTTAAGAATTATGCTAATTCTACTCTGCCTGTGCTCTGTTAATGGACCAACGAAGTCTGGATGACAGCACATCTATCTACAACATGGTTTACTAAATAATTTAAGCCCACTATTGAGACCTACTGATCAGGAAATAAAGTTTCTTTTCAGAATATCACTGCTCATTGACAAGGCACCTACTCACCCAAGAGCTCTGATGGAGACACACAATGAGCTTTATGTTGTTTTCATGCCCGCTAACACAGCATCCATCCTGGAGCCTAGGGATTAGGGAGTCATTTCCACATTCAAGTCTTACTATTTAATAAATATCCTGTGTAAGTCTATAGCTGCTATAGATAGTGATTCCGTTGATGGATCTGGGCAAAGTCATTTGAAAACTTTCTAGGAAGGATTCACCATTCTAGATGCCATTAAGAACATTCATGAGTCATGGAAAGAGGTGAAAATAGCAACATGAACAAGAGTTTGTAAGAAATTGAGTCCAACTGTCATGGGTGACTTTGAGGGGTTCAAGACCTCAGTGTAGGAAGTCACTGCAGATGTGGTCGAAACAGCAAGAGAACTGGAACTAGAACCTGAAGATAGTAGGACTGAATCGCTGTATCTCATGATAAAACTTGAATGAATGAGGAGTTGCTTCTGGTGAACGAGTAAAGAAAGTGATTTCTTGAGATGGAATCTACTCCTGGAATCTTGAGATGCAGTGAAGACTGTTGAAATGACAACAAAGGATTTGCAATATTACATAAATCTAGTTGATAAAGCAGTTTCAGGGTGTGAAAGGACTGACTCCAAATCTGTAAGTTCCACTGTGGGTAAAATCCTATCCAACAGCATCACATGCTACAAAGAAATCGTTTAAGAAGAGTCAACTTATGGGGCAAACTTCACTGCTGTGTTACTTTAAGGAATTACCACAGCCAACCAGCCTTCAGCAACTACCACCCTCATCAGTCAACAGCCATCAACATCTAGGCAAGACCGTCCATCAGCAAAAAGATCACAACTTGCTAGAAGCTCAGGTGATGGTCAGCATTTTTAGCAGTATTTTTTAATTAAGGTATGTACATTGGGTTTTTTTTAGACATAATGCTATTGCCCACTTAATAGACTACAGTGTAGTATGTAAACATAACTTCTATATGAACTTGGAAACCAAAAAGTTCATTTTACTTACTTTATTGTGATAGTCTCTTTATTGCAGTGGCCTGGAACCGAACACAGTATCTCTGTTCTGTATATCTCTTTTCTCTGTCCTTTCTCTTAACCTACTTAACTCCCTCCCAGAGGCCTTTGGTCCCTGATACTCCATTCTTTTATTTCCTTCTCCAATAAAAAAAGGGAAATTTTAATATACTCTTTCACGTTTAATAAATGACTGAAAACATATTAATTTTCCCATAAATATTTTAAACAAGCATCTACATTTTTCTCAGTTGTTTTTAACTAAAACTGTCATGATGACATTTTAGTTGGCTTTGTAATGAGAGGGACCAAGATCTTCCCAGATGTGAGAACTGAACAAGTTACTCTCTTGATTTTTAGTTTCCTCCCCTATAAATGAGGGCAATATCATTTACCTACAGGATTGTTGTTAGGATTAGAGGTACTATATAAAATAATCCAGTATGTTATCTGTAAATACTCTATAAAAGCAGTTATTATTAACCTGCTCACTGGATCTCCATAAATGGTACTGATGTGTAGACAACAGTGTCACTGTAACAGACATCATTTCCACTGACTAATTTATTACAGAATTTTAAGTGTATAACAGCAGATGATACATAAAACCAAAAAGAACACCAGATATAATGATACATTTTTAATGTCAGTGAAGTAGATGTGAGCAAAGAGCACTTTTTAGTGACATACGCTCATGTAAAATTTCAGCTAAAAAAACAAACAGCACAGCAATTTACTTTAAAATAAACAGTGAGTAAATCTAAGTAGTCTATGTTGCCTGCTGTGGGGAAGCTGGGGTTCCTACGGCCAGGATCCTCACTAAACTTAAACCACCTGATGATAAAACTGGCCTGTTGCTAAGCTACCGCTTCCACACCTTTAGGCAATATGCTATTATGGCACTATATAGAGAGCTCGGCCCAGTGCCCTGGGTGGAGGCAGAGACGCTAGTGCTCGACCTACCGCGAGGAGAACAAGCCAGGTAATAAACCCTTTCACCCCGAAGAACGTTTTGCTGTCAATTTCTTTGGTCACATTAGCGAACTTGCCTGGGGCTGAAACCCACTGGCAAGACATTTGCTCTTAAGAAATCTCCACTGCCTTGTGAAGGTTAAGTCTTCTTCATACAAAGCCACATAGTTTAAATTATTTGCAGAGTTTTGGGTCCAACTAGCCAGCCAGAAACTCCTTACCATAGCAAGAAAACAGAGCAGTAAAAAAATTATTCCAGCAATATTACATTACTTTTGGGAAAGCACTCTACAATTCATGGATGAGTCACTGTGGAAATAAAAATGTTAAATAATGGATAGGACTGTAACTTAAAATCTTGAGAGCTAATTACCCTGACTCAAAGTTCCTGCTAACTCCTTCAGGAATATTAAGGCTACACTGGCAGCAATTACTTATCCAGATGAAAACTATTACCAATTGTGACCCGCTTTCTAGAAAAACTGTATAGGTCCCATACTCCTCTTTCTTTTCTCACAGCAGGTTATAAAGTGCATTTCATACTTCAAAAGTTGTTATACAATATTATCTGTACTTATGAATATCTGACGTGATTCTAATTCAATTAAAATGTATTGAAAAGCTTATCTATTATGTCAGATACTGTTGTCTATAATTTTATACACATTATCTCCTTTAATGTCATGTAACTATCACAACCATAAAAGCATCTTCTCTACTTGGCAACTGATAAAACTCACATGAAGTCTCTTTGCTCTTCCTTAGTAAGCACTGGTTTTATGCTAACTTGGAGAGAACATTAATTAGTTAATTATTTCTCATTCCCAGAGGCACCTAACCTGGTTACATAAATCAGTCTCAAATTTGGGCATCACAATCAAGGTGAAGACTCTTAGAGCTTACACAACTCCATTAGGAAAATGGACAAAAACAGAATTAGACAAGTTTAGAAATAAGACTCTCTAAAGACCACCTTGACCAACTCTGGGTTTTACAGATGAGAAAAGTGAGTCCAAAAAGATTAAACTATGTGCCCACGGTCATATACCTAGTTATCGAATTGGCACAGCCAGGATCAAATGAAAATTCAAGTCTCCTTTTTTAAAATTCAGTGCCTATCCACTACACCAGCGATTCTCAAGCTCATCATACCCAAGGACCCCTTCCTGGTTTTGTAACAAATATTTTGTAATGTACCCTTCACTAACCCAAAATAGAATTGAAAGATAACAAGCGCACCCTCACAGTCAAAAACAAAAATTGATGTAATGCTTTATGAAAGAAAATTAAGAGTTTTCTAACAAAATGATATGTATATTGATATGTGTATGTTGTGACACAACTAAGAAACATGCACTTGCAAACAGGCTGCATAGGGGGCTGCACTGGCCAACAATGCAATGCTGTTGTTGAAGTAACTTTCTAAAACACTAAGAACTAGGTAAAGTTCCAAACAAATCAAGATACAATCTTCCATCAACTTACACAGTAGTCCCACTGCTAGAAAATTCAGTGTACACTGAAGCCATTCAAATGTTAATGTACTTATGCACATTTATGTGGTCTAGGCTCATGTCATTATAAACAGATTTTTCACATACACAGACTTCTGGTAAGACATCCGAAAATCATATGGAATGAGGGTGAACTTTTCAATAAACAGGGCTATCCTAAGCATTGCAGGGTTTCTAGCAACCCTAGGCCCCTACCCTAAATCCAAGAAATGTCTTCTGCATCCAAGGTGTTCTAATAGGAAATGTTCCCACAACTTTCCAACAATTGAGAAGCAATATACTACATCTTGAAAATAAGTACCTATTGTGAAAATTAATAAAGGGAAACCTTACTGACCTGGCATTGGGAGGCCAGCAGGGGAAGCCCTCACACCCACCATTCCTTGTAAATCTCAGACTCCACTGGAAGAGATGGATGCCATACTGTTTTAGTTACATTACTCCCCAGTAGGAAGAAGGAAGGTTTACACCTTCTGCCCAGAAACAGCCAGCCAATGAGAAGCCATGATACTTGGGATCCCCCGATTCCTCCAATGGATTTTTTGCTTACAACAGCTGTCCCCTTCTCTATAAAAGAGAGTTAGTTCCTCCCTTTTGTTCTCTGGACTTACCTGTGGTTTTGCCATAGCTTGCTTGTCCTGGACTGCAAGTCTTTGCTATTCCTGAGTAAAACCTGTTTTTGCTGGTAAAATAACTTTTATTTTTAAGATTAACATTATAATCAGAAATACCAAAAGAAATTCAGGAATTTATCCAGTGCTATTTAAGTAGTTTCTTTTTAACCGCTTCATCTCTTGAAAATGCTCTGTACTATGTGTAACATGTTTTCATAGAGGAACAAAAAATATACCTCATGAAATTACAGGAGAGGAAAAACTGGAAGCACTTAATGAGGTACGCTTCTCTCCTAAGAATTTGGCACCTCTTCTAAGTTCCTATGTCCATGAAAAAGAGCCACATGGCAAGAAAAAGTTACTAATTATTCAGGTTATCAAATCTATGAAAAATAATCAAGACTAAGAAAATTTTTTGAATATACTCTTCCAATTTCTCAGATTTTAAATATTACATGACAACAGTCTTCACTTAGCTCCCCAAAAACATTTTTCTTTGAAATACAATGAAAGCCCTAAGAGGCTTACAATGTAAACAAAATGCAACTGTGTAAAAAAAAAGTTTTTTAATACTATATTAAAAAAATACTTATCTGTGATAAGCTAATCAAAGCAGTTTTGCTTTCATTTCATTACCATTATCTCCCACCACCAACAGGAATATTTGATACTGGTGTACAAAGAAAAAATCATACGTAAATACCTGTCTGAAACTCTACTCCAAATAAACTGTAACATGCCATTAGTTATATTTTTTGACAATAAAAATACCTGAATTATAGATACATTATAACTCTTCCTAGATTTCACAAAATGTGTAAGAAAAACTCAATATAAAAATGAAGAAACTTAACCTGGAAAAATATTTCCTTCAGTTTTGCTTTGAAAATACTATGAAAATGAAAGACAAATGAGAATTTGTCACAAAAATTTACAGTGTGAAGGAAAACAAAGAGGTTAACTTGTCCAAATTCCTGTTCAGGGGGAAAAAAATGTACTGTATAATAAAACAGTGACCACCTGTACAGTACTTACTGGTTGCTCAACTGTAACTACTAGCTAAGACAGTCCACCCAAGAACCCCTCTGAGGACAGAGAAATATATGCAACAAGCAGCAAAGACCACCACTGGATCTCTTGACCTTTAACAAGTTCACCAGAAAAATATAATGATGCAAACTTAGTGCTCAATATTTGTTAAATCAACAAGTAAATATTAAATATTAAAACTAGCATGTAATAATAGATTAATACATTTATGGCTTGGCAGAAAAAGGGTGGCATGTGTAATCACAATTTGTTTCTGAGAATGCATAACCAAAAAACATTTAACAACAGGTCTCAAATCAGGATGTTTTATTCAATGCCCATGAATAAAATCATTCCAAAACTCTGAAGAAGTCCTTTTTCAGCTTTCTAGAACAAAGAAGATTTCTCCTGTTATTTAATACTTTCTGGGCTGAATTTTGGCCAATTCGGTTTTATCCAGTCTTTTCCCATTACTCACTATTACTGAAGAAATAGAGTAATTTTCTAAACCATGGCAAAGATGGAAAAGCCTTGTAGGTATAAGACCATAACATTTTATTACAACATTGAACAGATAAAAGAGAGACATTAATTCAATAATAATCTTGTCAAGACCCTTAGCAGTAACCTCTTACCAGAGTCAGAAGACCTCTGTGAGGGCCTTATGCCTAGGACATTTTACCACAGTCAATCAGATGACTCAAGTCTCTTTGCTCAACTACTATCTTCAAAGCAGCATAAAGTGCTCCTGCTGCTAGCTAACATACGATGAGTGTCTCAGTGAGCTCCATTTTAATTTAAAAGACTGAACTGACAACCTATGATTATTCAGACTTGGGTATATGGCTGAATTTTTCTCAAAAATTCATCAAACTAACCTTCCACTTCTAAGGCAATAGCTGACAATATTTCTTACCAATGATAAGATTTGAACTTTAAAGCAAAAATTAGAATTCAGGAACATTAGTATCACCGAGCTAGTGAGCATGACAGCTTACCAATACTTAGTAGACTTTTCTGATGAGCTAGGAAATTATATTAATGAATGCAGACTTTTAAAATTTGTCTAACAAAATGTGTCAACTCTTGGAAGATCGGCATAATTCAATGAAACAGTATTTTCCAAATGCACAATATACAATGCGATAAATGCAGAATATGTATTATTCATTTACATCCTCTACATTTAAAAGATCTGTTCAAAGCTCAAGATAGATCAATGCATTTTAGTGTAATAAAGTATGGAAAGTTCACTGATAAAATTTCAGATTCCACACTGCAACTAACTTTAAGAAACTACCACTTGTGGGAAGATGGCGGCATAAGCAGGGCGGAGGAAATCTCCTCCCCAAACCATAAATATTTAAGAAAATACAACAAATACAACTATTCCTAAAAGAGACACCAGAAGATATAGTACAACAGCCAGGCTAGAGCTGCACCTGTGGGGACTCAGCACTTCATGAAGCAGGTAGGATACGGGGCTGCGGCCGGGTGGGACCCGAGCACTCCCCAAACACAGCACACCAGCGGGAGGAAAGGATTCAGAGCACGGAGGGAGTGGAGGCCCAGGCCTGCCAAATAACCAGCCCTGATGATCTGCTCCGGGAGCGCTGACACACATCGCACAATGTATAGGAGATTGGAGAGACAGGGGGGCAGGATCTGAGAAGGATGGTGCAGCTGGGTCCTCTCAGCCGGCTCCCCGGGACAAAAGGAAAGCGCGCACTTTCTTAAAAGTCTTCAAGACACAAGGGCTCAACAGCGGAACAAAATCGTCCCAGCGCACTCAGCCCAGCATGCGGGAGTCCTGGGAAATTTCGGACCCCTAGGCTGGCGGCCGAGCAAAGGAGCCACGCCGATGCTTCCCACAGAGATTATCAGGTCCCATTCGTTCCCCCCCCACCAGGCCGGCGCCACAAAAGGTCCGGCAGAACTGAACATTAGAGCAGCAGTGTCACCTACAGCAACCTCACGGAATCTACTCCAGGGGGGTGTTTATTTTCCCCTTTTTTTTTCCCCCTCTTTTTTTCCCTCTTTTTTTTCCCTTTTATTTTCTTTTTAAAGTCTTAAAGAGCCCAGCTGACATATATGGCACCTATCTGCGACCACTTCTATCGCCATGAAAAGATAGAGGAATATGGTACAAACAAAGCTTGGCCAGACAACCCCAGAGAGGGAACCTGATGGGATGGACATGCACAATCTTCCTGAAAAAGAATTCAGGATAAAACTCATAAATATACTGAGGGATCTACAAAAAATTGTGCAAGAGCTAAGGGAGGAAGTGAGGGAACTGATGAAAGACAATGCAGAAATTAGAAAAGCAATCGACACACTTAGCAGCAGACTGGACGAGATGCAAGAGACTGTTAATGCAATAGAAATCAAAGAAGAGGAATACAGAGAAGCTGAGGCAGAGAGAGAAAAAAGGATCTCTAGGAATGAAAGAATATTAAGAGAACTGTGTGACCAATCCAAACAGAACAATATTCTGATTATAGGAGTACCAGAAGAAGAAGAGAGAGAAAAAGGGATAGAAAGTGTCTTTGAAGAAATAATTGCTGAAAACTTCTCCAAGATGGTGAAGGAAATAGTCTCACAGTCCACGGGAGCACACAGATCTCCCAACACAAGGGACCCAAGGAAGACAACATCAAGACACATAATAATTAAAATGGCAAATATCAAAGATAAGTACAGAGTATTAAAGGCAGAAAAAGAGAGAAAAAAAGATCACCTACAAAGGAAAACCCATCAGACTATCATCAGACTTATCAACAGAAACCTGACAGGCAAGAAGAGAATGCTATGATATATTTAACGTAATGAAACAGAAGGGCCTCGAACCAAGAATATTGTATCCAGCACTATTATCATTTAAATTTGAGGGAGGGATTAAACAATTCACTGAGAAGCGAAAGCTGAGGGAATTGGCCACCCATAAACCACCTCTACAGGATATCTTAAAGGGACTGCTCTAGAGGGAATCACTCCTAAGGCTAAAAGGATGTCACCAGAGAAAATAAAATCATACCAAATAAAACAGATGATCCAAATACTAACTAAAATCAAAGACTAAAACACCTACTATAAAAAGAATGGAGGAGGAAGAATAAGAAGGGAGAGCAATAAAGAATCATCAGGCTGTGTTTACAATAACTTAACAAAAAATTTAAGTTAAACTGATACGATAGTAAAGAAGCTACCCTTGAACATTTGGTAACCACGAATCTAAAGCCAGCAACGGCAATAAGTACATATCTAACGATAATCACCCTAAATGTAAATGGACTGAATGCACCAATCAAAAGACACAGACTAATAGAATCGATAAAAAATAAAGACCCACCTATATGCTGCTTACAAGAGACTCACCTCAAACCCAAAGATATACACAGACTAAAGGTGAAGGGACGGAAAAAGATATTTATGCAAATAACAATGAGAAAAAAGCAGGTGTTGCAGTACTTGTATCAGACAAAATAGACTTCAAAACGAAGAAAGAAGCAAGAGATAAAGCAGGATATTATTACATAAAGGGGTCAGTCCAACAAGAGGATATAACCATTATAAATGTATATGTACCCAACACATGAGCGCTGATATATGTGAAACATATACTAACAGAATTAAAGGAGGAAATAGACAGCAATGCCTTCATTTTAGGAGACATCAACACACCACTCACTACAAAGGACAGATCAACCAGAGAGAGAATAAGTAAAGACACAGAGGTACTGAACAACACACTAGAACAGATGGACCTAACACACATTACAGCACTCTACACCCAAAAGCAACAGGATACACATTCTTCTCAAGTGCAAATGGAACATTTCCCAGAATAGACCACATACGAGGTCACAAAAAGAACCTCAGTAAATTTTAAAATGCTGATATTGTACCAACCAACATCTCAGATCAAAAGGTATAAAACTAGCAATAAATTGTAGAAAGAAAACAAAAAGGCTAACAAATACATGGAGACTTAATAACATTCTCCTAATTAATAAATGGGTCAATGACCAAATTAAAACAGAGATCAAAGAATATATGGAGACTAATGACAACAACAACACAAAGCCACAACTTCTGCGGGACGCAGCAAAGGCAGTTTTAAGAGGAAAGTATATTGCAATCCAGGCCTATTCAAAGAAGGAAGAACATTCCCAAAAGAACAGTTTAAAGACACAATTACTGAAATTGGAAAAAGAAGAAGAAATGAGGCCCAAACTCACCAGAAGAAGGGACATAATAAAGATCAGAGAAGAAATAAATAAAATTGAGAAGAATAAAACAATAGAAAAAATAAATGAAACCAAGAGCTGATTTTTTGAAAAAATAAACAAAATAGATAAACCGCTAGCAAGACTCATTAAGAGAAAAAGACAATCTACAGACATAAACAGAATCAGAAATGAGAAAAGAAAAATAACAACGGACCCCACAGAAATACAAAGAATTATAACAGAATTATTATGAGCATCTATACGCTGACAAGCTACAAAACATACAAGAAATGGACAACTTCTTAGAAAAACACAACCTTCCAAGACTGACCCAGCAAGAAACAGAAAAACTAAACAGACCAATCACAAGCAATGAAATTGAATCGGTAATCAAAAAACTACCCAAGAACAAAACCCCCAGACCTGACGGATCTACCTCTGAATTCTACCAGACATATAGAGAAGAAATAAAACCCATTCTCCTTAAAGTTTTCCAAAAAATGGAACAGGAGGGAATACTTCCAAACTCTTTCTATGAAGCCAGCATCACTCTAATACCAAAACCGGGCAAAGACCTCACGAAAAAAGAAAATTACAGACAAAAATCCCTGATGAACGTAGATGCAAAAATACTCAACAAAATATTAGCAAACCGAATTCAAACATAAATCAAGAGGATCATACACCATGATCAAGTGGGATACATCACAGGGATCCAAGGATGGTACAACATTCGAAAATCCATCAACATCATCCACCACATCAACAAAAAGAAGTACAAAAACCACAAGATCATCTCCATAGATGCTGAAAAAGCATTTGACAAAATTCAGCATCCATTCATGATTAAAACTCTCAACAAAATGGGTATAGATGGCAAGTACCTCAACATCATAAAGCCCGTATATGACAAACCCACAGCTAACATCATACTTAACAGCGAGAAACTGAAAGCTTTTCATCTAATATCGGGAACAAGACAGGGATGCCCACTCTCTCCACTGTTATTCAACATAGTACTGGAGGTCCTAGCCATGGCAATCAGACAAAACAAAGACATACAAGGCATCCAGATTGGTAAAGAAGAAGTCAAATTGTCACTATTTGCAGATGACATGATACTGTACATAAAAAACCCTAAAGACTCCACTCCAAAACTACTAGAACTAATATCTGAATTCAGCAAAGTTGCAGGATACAAAATTAACACACAGAAATCTGTTGCTTTCCTATACACTAGCGATGAACTAACAGAAAGAGAAATCAGAAAAACAATTCCATTCACAATTGCATCTAAAAGAATAAAATACCTAGGAATAAACCTAAGGAAGGAAGTGAAAGACCTGTACTCTGAAAGCTACATGACACTCCTAAGAGAAATTAGAGAAGACACTAACCAATGGAAATGCATCCCATGCTCTTGGCTAGGAAGAATAAATATTGTCAAAATGGCTATACTTCCTAAAGCAATCTACAGAATCAATGCAATCCCTATCAAACTACCAACAGCTTTCTTCAATGAACTGGAACAAATAATTCTAAAATTCATATGGAACCAGAAAAGCCCCGAAGAGCCAAAGCAATCCTGAGAAGGAGGAATCAAACAGGGGGAATTAAGCTCCCTGACTTCAAGCTCTACTACAAAGCCACAGTAATCAAGACAATTTGGTATTGGCACAAAAACAGACCCACAGACCAGTGGTACAGAATAGAAAATCCAAACATTAACCCAAACATATACAGTCAATTAATATTTTATAAAGGAGCCTTGGATATACAATGGGGAGATGACAGCCTCTTCAGCAGCTGGTGTTGGAAAAACTGGACAGCTACATGGAAGAGAATGAAACTGGACTACTGTCTAGTCCCATATACAAAGGTAAACTCAAGGTGGATCAAAGACCTGAATGTAAGTCATGAAACCATAAAACTCTTAGAAAAAAACATAGGCAAACATCTCTTGGACATATACATGAGCACCTTCTTCATGAACATATCTCCCTGGGCAAGGGAAACAAAAGCAAAAATGAACAAATGGGACTATATCAAGTTGAAAAGCTTCTGTACAGCAAAGGACACCATCAGTAGAACAAAAAGACATCCTACAATATGGGAAAATATATTCATAAACGATGTATCTGATAAGGGGTTGACATCCAAAATATATAAAGAACTCACGCACCTCAACAACCAGAAAGCAAATAACCCAATTAAGAAATGGGCAGAGGACATGAATAGACACTTCTCTAAAGAAGAAATTCAGATGGCCAACAGGCACATGAAAAGATGCTCCACATCACTAATCATCAGAGAAATGCAGATTAAAACCACAATGAGATATCACCTCACACCAGTGAGGATGGCCAACATCCAAAACACAAACAACGACAAATGTGGGCAAGGATGTGGAGAAAAGGGAACCCTCCTACACTGCTGGCGGGAATGCAAATTAGTTCAACCACTGTGGAATGCCGTATGGAGGTTCCTCAAAAGCTCAAAATAGAAATACCATTTGACCCAGGAATCCCACTCTTAGGAATTTACCCTAAGAATGCAGCAGCCCAGTTTCAAAAAGACAGATGCACCCCTATGTTTATCGCAGCACTATTTACAATAGCCAAGAAATGGAAGCAACCTAAGTGTCCATCAGTAGATGAATGGATAAAGAAGATGTGGTACATATATAAACTGGAATATTATACAGCCATAAGAAGAAAACAAATCCTACCATTTGCAACATCATGGATGGAGTTAGAGGGTATTATGCTCAGTGAAATAAGCCAAGCCGAAAAAGACAAGTATCAAAAGATTTCACTCATATGTGGAGCATAAGAGCCAAGAATAAACTGAAAGAAAAAAACAGCAGCAGACTCACAGAAACCAAGAATGGCCTAACAGTTACCAAAGGGAAAGGGACTGGGGAGGATGGGTGGGAAGGGAGGGAAAAGGGGGGGTAAAGGGGCATTATGATTAGCAGACACAATGTTGGGGGTCAAGGGGAGGGCTGTACAACTCAGTGGAGTCAAGTAGTGATTCTACAGCATCTCACTACGCTTATGGAGAGTGACTATAATGGGGTTCATGGGGGGGACCTGATGAAGGGGGTAGTTTAATAACCATAATATTGCATATGTAATTGTAGATTAATGATACCAAAATAAAAAAAAAGAAAAGAAACTGCCACTTGCTGATGAAGATGTTCTAAAACTGGAGTGTGGTTATGGTTGCATACCTCAGTAACTGTTAAAAAAAAACAGTGACTTGTACACTTAAAATCGATGAATTTTCTTCTCAAAATGATTGTTAACACCCCAACAGGAACATATCTACTTTACATTTGATTTAATTTTCTCAGGGCATTCCACATAGTACCTTTAATCAACACATCCATTTCTGTAACACGAAAAAAGATCAAATCTACCTAGAAAATAGTCTAGAGTATCAATTTATCCACAATACTCTGAATAATCATTCATAATTAATCCCTATATTCAAACAGAATTACCAAAATGTTAAATAGTCCAAAACAGATACCAGGTTTTAAGATCAGACTTTAAATGACAGTGAAACAATTCGCAACCTCATGATTAAATTCAAATAATAATGGCTTTCAACACATGACAAATCAGGGTACAACCTAAAATTACAAAAATGTTGATTGTCACCAGTGTCCAATAAGAAGAAATGACAAAACAAAACATTAAACAGGGTCAGTTTATCTTTTGTATTTTTTCACTTGAAATTCTCTTGATCCCTAAATTAAATAAAAATTAAAAAATCAGAATCTTGAATAAAATCAGACTTCAAAAAGAAAAAAAAGCACAAATCAAACTTTAAACACACTTGGCATACTATATTAAATAGAATGTACTCTGCTCACAGAAAAACCCCATGAAAGTACTTTAAAACAATTATCATTAAAATAAGGTTCCAGCTAAACTCAACTACAGAATTATCACAAGGCATAACAAAAGAAGTATGACAACACCTACTTAGATCTTGATTAGAATAAAAAACATAAATCATCCAAAACCTTCATTCTGCAATTCAACCTGAGTCACAGCTGGACTTTCATTCTTCTTCATGAAAACATACACTAAAAGGCTTCCTCATTCCCAATTTAAAGAAGGAAAAAGAAAAGCCCTTTCCTGTTAAAGCACACTTGGCTTCATCTCTCCAATGACCAATATTCGGGAGTTGAGTAACAAAAAGAGTATGAGACATAAAAACAGCTGGTATTTCTTTCAGAAACAATCTTCCTAAAAAGGACTCCATAATAATTAAGAATACAGAACAGGGGCTCAAGATGGCAGCGTGAGTAGGGCAGCAGAAATCTCCTCCCAAAACCATATAGATTTTTGAAAATACAATAAATACAACTATTCCTAAAGGAGAGACTGGAAGATACAGTACAGTACAACAGACAGGCTACATCTACATCTGTGAGAACTCAGCATCTCACAAGAAGGGGAAGATACAAAGCCGTGACCCGGCAGGACCCGAGCACTCCCCCCACCCAAGCTCACCAGCGGGAGGAAAACAATCAGGGTGGGGAGGAAGTGTAAACACAGGACTGCTAAATAACCAGCCCTAGTAATGTGCACTGGGAGCACAGACACACATTGCATGGTGCACTGGATATTAGAGAAACGGAAAAGTAAAATCCGAGATGGAGACTGCAAGTGGGACCCCACAGCTGGCTGCCCTGGAACAAAACAAAACCGAGTGCTTTCTAAAATTCTTAAAGGGACAATGGCTTAAGAGCTGGACAAAATCATCCCAGCACACTCAGCCTAGCAGGCTGCAATTCTTAAGGAACTACAGGCACCCTAACACCTGGGGGGTAATGCACCCCAAAGAGCCTCATGGCGATAAACAGAGTGCCATTTATTACACCCGGTTGGCGCTGCAAGCTAACCAGATCACCCACCACAGCTGTCGAGCAGCTGGAGGACAGCCCTACCCACAGCAACCACAGAGAGACTTCTCCAAGCGCAAAGCAAACCGGGACAGATGCTATCCCGAAGGCCACCCCACCCACGGCAGCCCAGGAGATTATCCCAGAGACTGCTTCCAGTGTGTGGGCAAACGGCACAGGCAGCAGAAGCCAGAGCAAGGTCCAAAAGGCACGAAGGGGCACCATTCTCACAGGAGAACACACCCGGCACATCAGCCATGCCCAGCAGTGCCCTAGGCTAGCCAGAGGGCGGCCCCACCCACCGCAGCTCAGGAGATTATCCCAGAGACCGCACCCTGTGTGCAGGTAAACGACACAGGCAGCAGAGAAGGGCAAGGTGACCAGCAAGCAGGGACTCTGTTCTCCCAGCTGACACACACACGACCTGACTGCAACCACTTCTATTGCCATGAAAAGGCAAAAGAATCTGGTCCAGTCAAAAATCACTCAGACAACCTCAGAGGGAGAGAGAGAGGGCATGGTGAGATAGATATAACCAATCTTACTGAAAAAGAATTCAAAATAAAAGTCATAACCATGCTGATGGACCTGCAGAGACAGGAGCTAAGGGATGAAGTCCAGAGGGAGATAACAGAAATGAAACAATCAATAGAAGGTCTTAAGAGCAGACGGGACGAGGTGCAAGAGACTATTAATGGAATAGAAATCAGAGAACAGGAATAAAGAGAAGCTGAGGCAAAGAGAGATAAAAGGATCTCTAGGAATGAAAGAATATTAAAAGAACTGTGTGACCAATTCAAATGGAACAATATTTGCATTATAGGGGTACCAGAAGAAGAAGAGAGAGAGAAAGGGATAGAAAGTGTGTTTGAAGAAATAATTGCTGAAAACATCCCCAAGCTGGGGAAGTAAATAGTCTCTCTGACCACATAAGTCCACAGATCTCCCAACACAAGAGACCCAAGGAGGACAACACCAAGACATATAATAATTAAAATGGCAAAGATCAAAGACAAGGACAGAGTATTAAAGGCAGCCAGAGAGAGAAAAAAGATCATCTACAAAGGAAAACTCATCAGGCTATCATGAGACTTCTCAATAGAAACCTTACAGGCCAGAAGAGAATGGCATGATATATTTAATGCAATGAAACAGAAGGGCCTTGAACCAAGAAGACTGTATCCAGCACAATTATCATTTAAATTTGAAGGAGGAATTAAACAATTTCCAGATCAGCAAAAGTTCAGGGAATTTGCCTCCCACAAACCACCTCTACACAATATTTTTAAAAAACTGCTCTAGATGGAAGCACTCCTAAGGCTAAAAATATGTGACCAGAAAAAATAAAATCACAGCAACGAAAGCAGACTAACCAATACTAACTAAAGGCAAAAAATAAAATTAACTATCCACAAAAGCAGTCAAAGGAAACACAAAAGAGTACAGAATAAAACGCCTAACATATAAAAGAATGGAGGAGGAAGAAAAAGAAGGGAGAGAAATAAACAATCATCAGACTGTGTTTATAATAGCTTAATAGGAGAGTTAACGTTGACGGTTAGACAGTAAAGAAGCAACCCTTGAACCTTGGTAAGCATGAATCCAAAGCCTGCAATGGCAATAAGTACATATCTATCGATAATCACCCTAAATGTAAATGGACTGAATGCACCAATCAAAAGACACAGCATCACAGAATGGATAAAAAAGTAAGACCCATCTGTGTGCTGCTTACAAGAGACTCACCTCAAATCCAAAGATATACACAGACTAAAAGTGAAGGGATGGAAAAAGATATTTCATGCAAACAATAGGGAGAAAAAAGCGAGTGTTGCAGTACTTGTATCAGACAAAATAGACATCAAAACAAAGAAAGCAAAAAGAGATAAAGAAGGACATTACATAATGATAAAGGGGTCAGTCCAACAAGAGGATATAACCATTACAAACATATATATGCACCCAACAGAGGAGCACCAACATATGTGAAACAAATACTAACAGAATTAAAGGAGGACACAGAATGCAATGCATTCAGGAGACTTCAACACACCACTCACTCCAAAGGACAGATCAACCCGACAGAAAATAAGTAAGGACACAGAGGCACTGAATAACACACTAGAACAGATGGACCTAACAGACATCTACAGAACGCTACACCCAAAAGCAGCAGGATACACATTCTTCAAAAGTACACATGGAACATTTTCCAGAATAGACCACATACTACGCTACAAAAAGAACCTCAGTAAATTCAAAAAGATTGAAATTCTACCAACCAACGTCTCAGATCACAAAGGTATAAACTAGAAATAAATTATACAAAGAAAACAAAATGGCTCACAAAGGAGGCTTAATAACATGCTCCTAAATAATCAATGGATCAATAATCAAATTAAAATGGGGATCAAGCAATATATGGAGACAAACGACAAGAACAGCACAAAGCCCCAACTTCTGTGGGATGCAGCGAAGTCTGTTTTAAGAGGAAAGTATATTGCAGTCCAGGCCTATTTAAAGAAGGAAAAACAATCCCAAATGAATAGTCTAAAGTCACAGTTATTGAAACAGGAAAAAGAAGAACAATTGAGGCCCAGAGTCAGCAGAAGGAGGGACATAATAAAGATTGGAGAAGAAGTAAATAAAATCAAGAAGAATAAAACAATAGAAAAAAAATCAATGAAACCAAGAGCTGATTCTTTGAGAAAATAAACAAAATAGATATACACCTAGCCAGACTTATTAAGACAAAAAGAGAATCTACACACATAAACAGAATCAGAAATGAGAAAGTAAAAATTACAACGGACACCACAGAAATTTAATTATTAGAGAATACTATGAAAATCTATATGTGAACAAACTAGATAACCTAGAAAAAATGGACAACTTCCTATAAAAATACAACCAAGACTGACCAAGGAAGAAACAGAAAATCTAAACAGACTAATTTCCAGCAATGAAATTGAATCGGTAATCAAAAAACTACAGAAGAACTAAACCCGGGCTAGATGGATTCACCGCTGAATTTTATCAGACATATAGAGAAGACATAATACCAATTCTCCCTAAAGTTTTCGAAAAAACAGAAGAAGAGGGAATACTTCCAAACTCATTCTATGAAGCCAGCATTACTCTAATACCAAAACGAGGCAAAGACACCACAAAAAAAAGAAAGTTACAGACCAATATTCCTAAAGAACATAGATACAAAAATACTCAACAAAATATTAGCAAATCAAATTCAAAAATACATCAAATAGATCATACACCAAGATCAAGTGAGATTCATCTCAGGGATGCCAAGGTGGTACAACATTCAAAAATCCATCAACATCATCCACCACCTCAACAAAAAGAAGAACAAAAACCACATGATCATCTCCATAGATGCTGAAAAAGCATTCGACAAAATTCAACATCCATTCATGATAAAAACTCTCAATAAAATGGGTAAAGAGGGCAAGTACCTCAACATAATAAAGGCCATATATGACAAACCCACAGCCAACATTATACTTAACACCAAGAAGCTGAAAGCTTTTCCTTTAAGATCGGGAACAAGACAATGATGCCCACTCTCCCCACTGTTATTCAACAGAGTACTGGAGGTCCTAGCCACGGCAATCAGACAACACAAAGAAATAAAAGGCATCCAGATTGGCAAGGAAGAAGTTAAACTGTCCCTGTTTGCAGATGACATGATATTGTACATAAAAAAACCTAAAGAATTCACTCCAAAATTACTAGATCTAATATCTGAATTCAGCAAAGTTGCGGGATACCAAATTAATACGCAGACATCTGTGGCATTCCTATACACTAACAATGAACTAGAGAAATCAGGAAAACAATTCCATTCACAATTGCATCAAAGAAAATAAAATACCTAGGAATAAACATAACCAAGGAAGTGAAAGAGCTATAAAAACTACAACACACTCATGAGAGAAATTAAAGAGGACACTAACAAACTGAAACTCCTTCCATGATCTTGGCTAGAAAGAACTAACTATTGTCAAAATGCCATCCTGCCTAAAGCAATCTAGAGATTCAATGCAATCCCTATCAAAATACCAACAGCATTCTTCAACAAACTGGAACAAATAGTTCTAAAATTCATATGGAACCACAAAAGACCCCTAATAGCCCAAGCAATCCTGAGAAGCAGGGGGGTCTCACTTCCCAACTTCAAGCTCTCCTTTAAAGCCACAATTTGGTACTGGCACAAGAACAGACCCACAGACCAGTGGAACAGAATAGAGAGTCCAGATATTAACCCAAACATATATGGTCAGTTAATATATGATAAAGGAGTCATGGACATACAATGGGGAAATGACAGCCTCTTCAACAGCTGGTGTTGGCAAAACTCAACAGCTACATGTAAGAGTATGAAACTGGATCATTGTCTAACCCCATAAACAAAAGTAAATTCAAAATGGATCAGAGACCTGAATGTAAGTCATGAAACCATAAAACTCTTAGAAAAAATCATAGGCAAAATTCTCTGGGACATAAACATGAGCAACTTCCTCATGAACGTGTCTCCCCAGGCAAGGGAAACAAAAGCAAAATGAACAAGTGGGACAATATCAAACTAAAAAGCTTCTGTACAGCAAAGGACACCATCAGTAGAACATAAAGGCATCCTAGAGTATGGGAGAATATATTCATAAATGACATATCCAATAAAGGGTTGCCATCCCAAATTTATAAGGAGCTCACACACCTCAACAAACAAAAAGCA
The DNA here is from genome assembly GCA_029783875.1 of Phataginus tricuspis. NCBI lineage: Eukaryota > Metazoa > Chordata > Mammalia > Pholidota > Manidae > Phataginus > Phataginus tricuspis. The sequence continues at coordinate 3,222,938 of JAQQAC010003801.1, forward strand.
ATTAATCCAATTAAAAAATGGGCAGAGGATCTGAACAGGCACTTCTTCAAAGAAATTCAGATGGCCAACAGGCACATGAAAAGATGCTTCATATTACTAATCATCAGAGAAATGCAAATTAAAACCATAATGAGATATCACCTCACACCAGTAAGGATGGCCACCATCCAAAAGACAAACAACAAATGTTGGTGAGGATGTGGAGAAAGGGGAACCCTCCTACAGTGCTAGTGGGAATGTAAATTTGTTCAACCATGTGGAAAGCAGTATGGAGGTTCCTCCAAAAACTCAAAATAGAAATATCATTTGACCCAGGAATTCCACTCCTAGGAATTTACCCTAAGAATGCAGCAGCCCAGTTTGAAAAAGACATATGCACCCCTATGTTTATCGCAGCACTATTTACAATAGCCAAGAAATGGAAGCAACCTAAGTGTCCATCAGTAGATGAATGAAGAAGATGTGGTACATACACACAATGGAATATTATTCAGCCATAAGAAGAAAAGAAATCCTACCATTTGCAACAACATGGATGGTGCTAGAGGGTATTATGCTCAGTGTAATAAGCCAGGCGGAGAAAGACAAGTATCAAATGATTTCACTCATCTGTCGAGTATAAGAACAAAGAAAAAACGGAAGCAACAAAACAGCAGCAGACTCACATAACCCAAGAATGGACTAAGTTACCAAAGGGCAAGGGATTGGGGAGGATGGGTGGGAATGGAGGGGTTAAAAGGGGCCTTACGACTAGCAGACAAAATATGAGGGGGGGGTACGGGGAGGGCTGTACAACTCAGAGAAGACAAGTAGTGATTGTATAGCATCTTACTATGCTGATGGACAGTGACTCTAATGGGATATGTGGTGGGAGTCTAGTAACCATAATGTTGCTCATGTAATTGTAGATTAATGATATCAAAATAAAAATAAATAATGAACCATATACATTCATCAATTCTAAACAATTGTGTTTTTACATCTAATATGATTCTAGCATGAGATCTCTGTGGCCCAATCAGATCAAACATTTAGCCTGCATCTAAATCCCCAGTCTCTAACTGAAATGGTTAAATTTGTTTAATTATTGTTAAGTCCTTTTAAACCAATCTTCTTTGTAAATTGGAAAATGTCTGACCTCTGAGGGCTTTGGAGGGTATAATGAATGCAGAGTTTAATGAGGGCCCATTGCTGGCTCACTATAATCTATTAATTAGCATTCTGAGTTCTCTGTATCTCATTGCAGTGTTTCACTTTACTTTAAAATTGCACCCTTCGTTTTTTGGACTGAAGTTATACAATTTTAGGATTGTGTGGTAATTGCAGTGGTTGCAGGAAGAACACATTTCTTGCCAGTACTGATGTTTAATTGGGGCAAGGGGCGGAATCTAGATAAGGCAGTGTTCACCCTCCTTCAGCACATATGGCTTTTTTGGCACCATATCGTGTGGACCATTTTCCTTCTACTGGGCTGAAGTGCTAAGTCCCCACTACAGAATTTTCAGAGTCAAGTATTTTGCCCTTGAATGTAGCCTGATAATTGGAAAGGATATTGCCATTGCTTTTTATCCAGACAGCTTTTAAAGTATAGGCATAATTAGCTGCCTCAATTACTTGAAAATGAAAAAGCATGCAAATAATTGTTTTTCCTCATTAAAAAAAAAAGTCCACCATAATATTGCACATGTAATTGTAGGTTAATGATACCAAAATAAATTGTAAAAAAAAAAAAAAAGTCCATTTCCCACTTGATTGATAATAAAAACTATCAGTGATAGGTGTATTTCAGCATCATCAGAAAGGTACATTGGAGGCTAGCTAATTCAATGACAAACCCAGTAATCACAATTCAAATTTCTACCAAGATTCACTCGAAATTTTATAAATGTTTATACACATTACATTTACATTTATACATACACAAACTGTCAATCTATTCTTGAAGGGTAGAACCTTTAAAGGGAAGTGTTTATACATGTATAATCTTTACACAATACTTATAATAGCTCAGCCACTTTTCAGACAAATGTAAGTAAATTGTGATATTTATTAACAATACATTTGAAATTGGATAGTGCTTAATTATGATGCATTATGATGCTTAACTGCCTTAATACACATGAAGTACCTGATAATCTGAGCACTGATATACCATCAGTATGTACTTCAAATTTATCACTCATTTTTTTCGAAATTAAAAGTACCTAATTTCCAACCCTAGAAATACAGATACTGTTTATCAGATCCATGGCACACTGACACTTTACCACATGAATAAATAAAACGAACTAATTTTTTCTCTCTTGATATTTACAATTCAACACTAAACTGTAAGAACTTTCAGAATGTACTATTATTTTATATTTAGGAATGATGAACTTTGGGTGTTATACTTCACTTTCTAACAATTAAAAATTAACTGAAGAAAAGTATTTCCCCATTCTGTCATATATTATCTGAATATTTTATCTTGTGCATAACTGATTCTCAAAGTGAAAAGACATCAAAATCACCTGGACGGCTTTTTTAAATTAAATATATCTAATATTTTAACACCCCTTTTCTGTACACACATTCCTTCCACTGAGGGCCACTGTCACAGTTAATGATCATTATGTTTAGGAGCCTGTCACAACCTTGAGGTGTAATATGGCAAGAAAAAGGATGAGAAGCACTGACTGAACCCATGGGTCCCTTGTTTTTCTCCCTTCTTTCATGGCTGAGCTCAAAAGTGGCAATAGAACCATCACAAATTCCCTATGCAGATGAGAAACAGACTAGTTTAAGGAGTAAATGTGCTAAATCCTAAAGATCCCAATATTGGATTATTGTCAGAATCACCAGAAAAGCTTGTTTAAAATACAGATTCCTGGGCTCCTTCTGCAGAGGTATTTATGAAGCAAGGCCTGGGAATATATATTTTAAACAAATATACTTGTTGATACTGAAGTACCCAGACAGCACTTAGGAACCCTGTCCTTATTTTTAGGATCTAACACTGGGGTCTATTTTAATTATTCTCTTTCTTAATACATTTTTAAAGTCTTGAAGACTCAACGAACTTCCTAAGGCATACTTTTTAAAAGACATTTCCTCTTTTTAAAAAACTGGGCCTGTAAGAGACTTAAAGACTTAAGTACACTAATAAAACATTCAGATTTTGTGTAATGACAAGCTTAATCACTGGTGAAAAAGTAAAAGCAAAGTAGTTTGAGGTTATGATATATCTGAGATAGAATAAAATTATAATAATTTCTAATTATTTTGAAATCTGATTCAAATGGATTCAAGGTTTAGTTTTTAATTCATAGTGTACTATCAAATAAACTGAAAATTTTTATCTGTGATATGTTAATTTAGTATAGACATTAGTTTACAGACATTAAATATAATGATTTATGTATATATCATAAGGCTTTAACATACAGTAGAAATGTTAGTTAAAAAAGGTCACAACATAATCCCTATAACATTCCATTCATGCAAAACTTGTATGTGTGTATACACAGAGATAGTTCATTAGGGAAAAAAATTAAAATGTTAACAGTGGAATATCAAAGTTATCATAGATGGGAGGATTTGGGATAAATTTTGCTTTCTTATCTGTTAAGAAGCTACTTTTATTATTGCAAAATTAAGTATGGGGCTTTAGCACACAGAACAATTACACAACTGGAGATATTCAGGTAACCAAAACAGTAGATCTGATGCCTGAACTGAATATTAGTAATACAATGGTAAAACAATCAATGGAAAACTTAGATTTACTTCATCAGAGACAGCGATCATTTCTAATTCCTTCTTTACATCTTGACATCATTCAAGAACATTGCTAAAATTCAGTAAGTTTATTACTTTCTTCATAATTTTTATGGAATTAACCCAAAATATAACCCAAATATACAGTATAATACCAACAATGAGGTAGCTACTTTAAAATTCTAAGAATACAGGAGAATTTCTTTAAGGAGACAAATAATTCACTCAAGTTTAAGAACTTTCTAAAGGTCTTTTAAAAGACAAGGATGATTAAGGTTTTACTTGTTGGAGCTTCAATATGATTTGTTCACATCTTTGGAGTCATATGACTGTAACATGACTATGGCCAAAACACCAACTATAACCTGGAAGAGTACCAAAAACTAATAAATGAAATTTTCATAAATCTAGTAATATAGTACTTAGCTCTTGAAATGTAAAGCCAATAATTATAATGCCTAGTTATCTCATTTATTTTCTAGAGGCAACCAATCATACCAAGTTGCCTTTCTTCTACTTCAAATTTGAAGAATAAAAGACCTAAAAAAAAAAAAAAGAAAAGAAAAGAAAGCAAGCTACACATGCTTCCGAAGTTCAATATTCACGAATGTCAAGGGTAAGAGCTGCTATTCACTGCTGGTATTTAATAAATATTTATGTCATCAACTTTTAAAACTAATTTCCATTCGTTGCAGAAACTATATTGATTTGCTTTGTGATTGTTTTCTTTCTTTTTTCTTTTTAAGACTGACTTTTTAAACATTTCTTATGGTAAATCTTAGTGCTCCATGTAACACACAGTCCAAATAATTTTGATAACAGATCTCAGTGTGTGGCAAAATTATATTCTCACAAGAATTGAAAAAAGATGATATAAGCTGAAAGACAAGAAGAGAAAGAGAAGACAGGTAAACAAGCCAAGAATGGTGAGCAAGCAGACATGGCAATCAGAAAAAAATTAAGGCACAGGACCAAATCTGGAAAAGGCTGAGAAATGGAGCACAGAAATATTAAAATAAGTAGGAAGAGAAATAAACCAAGAAGAGAAAAAACCTAAGAAAGAAAATGAAAAGAATGTCTCATTTCATGTATATCTATGAATTCAGTCAACAAAAGTAAATATACAGATAAAACTAACCTGGTTTTCCTCCTGCACAACTCTATACTGTTCCTTCCAAATAGTGATTTTGGAAGCTTCATCTTTCCGCAAGGCTCGTTCTTTCTTCAGCTCTGGGCTCCAGAAGGTCTTAATGCTGTTCATGGAGGAACTTAACTTGCTCTCCTTTACTTCCACATCCTTCCGCAAGAGGTCATTTTCCCGCAATACCTCCTTCAGCTGCGTCTGCAGGTCCATGATTGTGTTATCTCTTGCCTGGCGAAGAGAGTGAGGGACAGTGGATGCCATACTCACAGGAGGGAGGTGATGCTCTCCAAATGCTATGGTGTCACTAGCAACCCCACTGCTTGCTATATTGGGGCTACTACCCATAGCAGTCATCCTAACACCATAAGGCAGACGTCCCCCAGAACGGCCAAGTGTCATGGTGCTTTTAGGTGTTTCTGAACCCACATTTTCATGGTCGCTTAGGTACATAGGGCCAGATGTAGCATAGGCAGCATTTAAGGATTGAATATTCTCCATTGAAAGGGTCTTCCCACTGCCACCTCCGACACTACTTCCAGAACTCCCTCCTGTGCTGTTGGTTCGACGATGACCCAAGCGAGGGGAACGTGGAAGCCTAGGTGAACGCCCAGGACTCTGGCTGCTCGGTTCCACCTTCCCAACTGAGCGAGCACTTCCATACATGGCTGTAAAGTGAATTCAGGTGCCAGGAAAGGTGTAAAGAGAAAGCAAGTATGGAACTCCGTGATCTATGGCTCTAAGTCTGCTTAATGCTAAGCAGAAAGAGCACGTCCTCAGCTGTCCAGTCTTGAAGAAGTATCTTAGACCATAATCTGTAACAAAAAGACCATACGTTATATCCCCCAGCAGTAAATATTTGCCTTCTGAGACACTTTTCATTAACCCAACTTACAATCTCCCTGTCATCAATTTATTCATGCATTAAAAATTTGTTTATAGCACCATTTATTTCACAGTAAACATCATTTTTAAAATACTTTACGTCTCAAATGGAATACTGCAAACATTCAAAACATAACATGCAAATGGAGTACAAAAGAAACAAGAGGTATAAAGACTGGCAAGAAAAAAATAAAACTCATTTGAATACATGATTTTGAAACTGGAAAACCCAAGATCATCAGCTGATAAGTTATCAGAACTAATAATAGGACCAACAAATCAGTCAGACACAAGATCAATATATAAATATCAGTACTTTGTTATATATCAGTACTAACAGTGAGAAAATGCAATTTTAAAAATACCATTCCAATAGCAACAAAACCATAAAAACATTGATAGTAATCTAATAAAAATGTCCAAGCATTTTTGAAAAAACTCTTAAGACTTTACTGAAAGAACACCCGAACAGAAGTAAAGGTATCCATGTTCTGGGATGAGAAGAACAATGTAAAGGTGTTTGTTCCTCCCTAACTACTTCAAATCCCAATGAAAACCCCTACAGGTTTCTTCACATAACCCAACAAGCCAACTATAAAATTCAAATACAAGAGTAAAGGTATAAGAATAACCAAAACAACTGAAAACAGAAGAAAAAAGAAGAAAGATGTCCTTAAACAGCAAGATAAATTACAGGTCCATGACCTTTATTTCCAATGCAAAAATCCAAAATTCTGAAAGTAAGGTGTTTTTTTCATTTTAACTCATTTAGCAGCAAAACCTACCTGATCTTAAGTCACTTACTGTTTATACATGTTCCATTTAGAGTGATTATTTATACACTGCACTGAGAAAACAATGTGTATGATTACAGGATACTGCCTAATGCCCTCAGGGTATTACAGGAGGAAAAAAAAGCTGGACTCCAAAACCACATCTGACCCCCAGAGTTTCTCATAAGGACTCACAGCCTTTTAAAGCTATAGTAATTAAAACTGTACAGTACTGGCCCAGGAATAGAGTCTAAATTATATATAAGTTAGTATATCCTAAAAGTAACATTTCTAAACAGCAAGGAAAGAACAAATCATTGAATAAACAGGGTTTGAACTGTTGCTCTTGGGGAAAAAACTCGATCATGACTTCACATACTACACAGAAATAAAGTCTATGTACATTAAAGACATAACTAGTAAAACTATGAGAAGAAAACAAGAGAATTTCTTTGTGAACCTGATTTAAGGTAGGGCTTCTTTAACAAAAAGCAAAAACCATAGAGAAAAACAACAAACACAATTATGTCAAAATGACAAAATACTGTACCAAATAATACTATATACAAAGATAAAGAAAAACCAAAAACTAGGTAAAACTATATCTGACACATGTATGAAGATCTATATACAAAACATATAAAGAATTCCTACCTGGAAAATGCCAATTTGGAAAGAGCAATGGTCAGAGGGGAAGGGAACTTGCATTGGAAGAGGAGGCTGGGAGGGAAATGTTTATGGAGCTTTAGCTTCACTTACAAAGCTTTGAATTTTTTAAAAGGAAAATATGTTCATATTCTACAAGTATAATTAAAACAAAAATTTTAAACACACTATCATAACTATCTACTTCCCACACTTCTCTCAAGGATAAATACAGAACTAAATAAACTACATCTCTGTGATTTCCCAATGTTCTACCCAAGAACTGGCTTAGGTCAAGTAACAAGTTTCAGCATATTAAAAAACACTTTCAAAAATTCACTGTTATGTAGAATTGACCATAAAAGTGTTTCTTGATTGAAAATGCTATCCAAATAAATCACATGGCAAAAATAAGATTTTAAAGGGCTATATAATCCATTCAAACGCAAATGGTTAAAGTTCTTCAGAAATATGAATAAACTGGCAGCCTCATCTCTGCATTAATGGTTCAGTAAAGACTGTATGGGGTAACAACAACAAGCCGGACAAGGACTAGAGCCCAAACCTTCAAGGTTCCATCTCAGAAACAGCAATAGTATATATACCAAGTTGAGAAACTACAATATTCTGTTAGTCATATTAGGAAATTCCTTCTGAGAACTAACCTAGCTCATGAAGTAAAACTTTCTTTTCATGATGAATCTGGACTATAAGTCAGGTGACAAGAAATAATCTATATATTACTATTTGAGTGAATTCTACTTCAAGATCAAAGAGAAATGCAGTTTTTTTTAAGCAATCTGAATACTGCTTAAAATAAGAGTCATTCATTATCCAGAATCCCTGAATGATAAAAAGTAACATTTGGTGTTTGCCATATGCCAGACATTGTGCTAAGAACTTTATTATAAGATTTAATTTAATATTTATAAGCCCCCTATAACACAGGTCCTTGTCCATCTCCATTTAACAAAAGAAAGTGAGACATATATGTATTAAGTGACTAATCTGAAGTCACACAGCTATTAAGTGGCAGGGTCAATATTTGAATTAAGGCACCTATTTCTGAAGCCCTGGAGGCTCTCATCGATGCTTATCACCATCATCTGCTGATGTTATTATTTCAGCTGTCCATGGGATAGTAAAGGCTTCCACAGTTCTCAGGCAGTGCATCCTACGAACCTAGCACTGCAAATCTAAACTTCAAGGCACATCTTACGTTTTCCCAGGTAAAAAGCTTAAATAGTCACACATTTTTCTATTAAGGAGAAAGTCTTTTTTAAAAGATGGTGGGCAAAAAAACAAGTAAAACTAACAAAATAAGGAATAATAATTTAGTCTCCAGAATCATGCCATCAGAACTTTAAACTGCCACATTCAAGAAAAAAAACTTCCCAGCTGTGCTTTTGTACAGAACTTTATTTTCATGTAGTCAAGTAACTAAATTATGCTGAATAGCTAAGATCCAATAACAAAAATTCACACCAAGTTTTCAGCATTAGCAGGTGCACTCTAGTGTTCAATCCCTTTCAAATCCAAAATGGCATTTACATGAGGAGTCTGTTATTATCAGAACTACATTCATTTATATGGCAAAAGAAGGAAACTCACTGGCTCTGTCTGAAGCCCTCATACTGTCTTTTTAATCTCATGAGCTTCAGGGAAGAGAATGTCTAAAAAAATTAGTTTATTTTAAAATATGCCAGACACAAAACTACAAAATAATAATTCTTGCACTCTAAGTGGCTGACAAAAAGGAATTCTGACCAGAAAAAGATTACACAGTATGATTCTATTTTTAAAAAATTTTACAACTAATCCATTATGACAGAAAAAAATCAGTGCGTGCCTGAGGATGGGACTGAGGTAGGCATGGATCATAAGGGGGTAGGAGGAAACTTTTAGTGTGATGAAAATGTTCACTGTCTTGAACAGGATGATGGTTTCACAGGCGTATACATGTCAAAACTTATCAAACTATGTATGTTTAACATGTTCAGTTTATTGTACATGTATAATATACTATAATAAACTATACCACAAAAGTTTGAGAACATAACTTCACATTCCAAACTCCCTTGCCCTTGACTGATCCAAAAGACACACCTTCACTGATTATACACCTGGAATCCTGATTGCTCCTGGAGAAAATCATGCAGCTGTTCATCCTGAGTCCAAAATGTTGCCCCAGAGCCCTACAAGTACCTTAACTTCCTATCCAATATTCTGTTAGCTCCCTATATAGTATCTATTGTGGTCTTCTCCCTCTGCCTGTCAGACAGAACACAAGTCTTCTAGGTCAGAGACAAGAGAACATTATGTCTCACAGAATAGCAAGCAGTATAAGCATCATACTGCACTGGCTCCCAAACTGTGGATTTTATCCCCAAGCTCCTCAAGGTGACTGAGAGGGGCCCAGATAGATGCTACACAGGGAGTGGATTTACATCACACCTGAAGAACACTGCATCTAAGGAATTCACCACTTTTCCAGTAAGTAGTAATCCTGCTCTGTCCCAAGAGGGCACATTACTTTATCCCTATAGGTGGCTTGCAACAAACACAACCTGAGAAATGGCCCAGGTTAAGAGCACTCAGGGCCTTGCATTCTTAGCATACCCAGCAAGGTGTGCAGGAAAGAAGAGACCAGGACTCACACTCCTGACAAGTATTTGAGGTAGTTTTAAGGTATGTCCATAAATTCTTTGACACTCCTCCTCCAAGAGGGGAAGGGAATTACTCTCTCAATGTGGACTAGATTTACTGATTTGCTTCTGATGATATATCACTTTCAAGACAAACTCATGAAAGACACTGGGACTTCTGTCTTGGTCATTCTCTTGTATCACTCACTCTGGAGGGAGCTAGTTGCCATGTTGTAAGACTATTTAAGCTTCCTTATAGAGAAGAGCCACACAGTGAGGAATGGAGGCCTCCTGAGAACAACTAGGTGAGAAAACTTGGAAAGGATCCTCCAGCTCCAGTCAATCCTTCAGATTACCACAGACTCAGCTGACATCTTGACGGCAACCTCATGAAAACTTGAGCCAGAACTGCCCAGCTACATTTTTCATAACAACTGTGAAATGTCTGGGTTAATTTTAATCCAGAAAGTTCTGAAGTAACTTTTTATACAAGACATAATAAACTACTGTTTCCTGAAACTTTTGTTTCAGGTGTGTATATGCATATACTGTGCATATTGGATCACAATTAAAATGTTTCTTTTTATAGGTTCTCAACAATTCTCAACACCACTGCCAGAATGATCTTCTAATACAACAATTTTCCAAGTGGGTCAGGAACCCCAGGGGTCCCTAAGACCCTTTCAGGAGGTCCGTGAGAGCAAAACTATTCCCATAATAGTACATTATTTCCCTCTTGTACTGCACATTCTCACAAACGTATAGGTGTTTCCCAGAGGCTACTTGACAAATGGTATTATTCAACTGACAGTTAATGGAATGTGTGCCTGTGTACTCATATACCCTAAAAATTTCTGTTACTTTCTATTAAGTTAATAGTAACAGATATAGCCTACATAAACAAAGCTATTAATTTAGGGTCCTCATTAATTTTTAAGACTATAAAGGGATGCTGGAACAAAACAGTTTAAAAACCACTGCTCTAAAACTTAAATACGACATAATTGCTCAATCATACACCTACATACTTCCTTTGGTGGCTTCCCAAAATAAGAATCCAAATTCCTTCGCAGTGCATATAAGACTTTTCATGATTTGGGCCCTGCCTACCTCTCTAAAGGCAAGTTACTCCTTAACCACTCTCCTTTTCCACGTGATAACCATCATTAAGTACCTGCAATTTCCTGAAATACCATGCTGCTCTCTTGCTTCTGTGACTTTCCTCTTCCTCATCAACTGGGTAACTACTTACTAGTCATTCTTCCAAATTAAGTTTAATAGTCATAATGCCACACAAACCCTTAAATTTCAGTCTAATTTACATGCCCACTTATGGAACCTGGGGTTTTTTAAATAATGTACTTACTATGTTTTAGTTAATTATCTCCTTGAGGCAAAGGAATGTCTTATCTCCAAAACCTAGCACAGTGCCTAACACAAAGTATGCAGTAATTGTCTGCTGAATCTAAAAGTTAACCAAAGTCCAAGTAAGATTAACATAGTTCTTATACATTCAGAGGTGGTAGTACTCTTAAAATTAGTTTATGGAGGTTGCAACTAAATGTAATGAATGGCAAATATAATGAAAACCTTTTTATCATTTCCTGCATGTTAATATACTTTTTTCACAAATTACAATCCAGTTTGATACATTAACAGCCCCATTCTCTGTATGTATTCTTAATGTATTTTTATCCTCTAATATTATGCCCTAAAAATCATAAAGAAACTTACTGAATGGCCAAGATTTCAATTAAAAAAAAAAAAGACTGTTCTTGCATGAATAAAAACAGGAAATTCTTAGCTAAATCTTAATTCCAAGAAAACATAAGCTCAGCAAGAACAGACTAATGCCTCTCATTTTCTAAGAAAAAAGATAAATAAAAATTCACACAAAACAGGATAGCTAAAAAGATAAACTCAGTAAGAAATTATAAAATATCTGGTTCTTGGTAGGGTTGCATTCTTGGCATACCCAGCAAGGTGTGCAGGAAAGAAGAGACCAGGACTCATACTCCTGACAAGTATTTGAGGTAGTTTTAAGGTACATACATAAATTCTTTGACACTCCTCCTTCAAGAGGGGAAGCGAATTATTTTCTCAATGTGGACTAGATTTACTGATTTGCTCCTGCACAGAGCTTACTGCTCAGGAGAGAGGACAGGTAGACAAAATTGTTCAGGTGCACACTGCAAAGCAGGTTGGGAGCTTTGCCATATACACTCTCATATTTAAGGAGGAAAAGGAAATCTTCCTCCTTAGATGATCTTCAGGTGCTCCAGCTCCCTGGCTGGCTACACAGCTCCAAGGACCCCGTCCATGATACACAGCCTACTGCGCCTTTCTCCCGGCCAGCCCCACCTGACTCCCAAACTGGCAAACCCTACCCAGGCGTTAGCCCAGCCAGAGGGAAGATCTGTCTACAGCAACTACAAACGCAAACCATAGAGCCTTATACCTGTGTGCTCAGCCCACTGGTTCAGGCAGTGGAGAGAGGCATAGCAGCCAGGAAGAAAGAAACACCTTTTTCCTCCCACCAGGCACCAATACCACTTCCCTGTGCAACCCCCAACATTGCTTCAGGGGCTGAGCAGCTCAAGGGAGTAGAGCATCAGGGCACTAGAGGTCGCTATATACAAACATGAAACACCAAAATAACCTGGATCAGAGTAAAATTATTAATACAACTCCTGAGAAAGATTTAAATGACATTCACCTCATGACTCTTCCTGAAAGGTAGTTCAAAAGAAAAATCATTAACATGCTCATAGAGGTACAGAAATATATTCAAGAACTCAGGAATGAATTCTGATTGGAGATCCTATCGTTGAAGAGCAGAGTGGAGGGTATTAAAAGCAGACTGGATAAGGTGGCGGAGACAATAAATGAAACAGAAACAAGAGAAGAGGAATACAATGAAGCAGAGGCACAGAGAGAAAAAAGGACCTCTAAGAATGAAAGAATATTGAGAGAACTGTGTGACCAATCCAAACAGAACAATATTCGCATTATAGTGGTACCAGAAGAAGAGAGAAAAGGGGATAGAAAGTGTCTTTGAGGAGGTGATTGCTGAAAACTTCCCCAATCTGGGGAAAGAGATAGTCTCTCAGCCATGGAGGTGCACAGATCTCCCAACACAAGGGACCCAAAGAAGGCAACACCAAGACATATGATAATTAAAATGGAAAAGATCAAAGATAAGGACAGACTATTAAAAGCAGCCAGAGAGAGAAATAAAATCACATACTAAGGAAAGCCCATCAGGCTATCATCAGACTTCTCCACAGAAACCTTACAGGCCAGAAGGGAGTGGCAAAATGTATTTAATGCAATGAAGCAGAAGGACCTCAACCAAGAATACTTTACCCAGCAGGATTATCATTTAAATTTGAAGGAGGGATTAAACAATTTCCAGATAAGCAAAAGCTGAGAGAATTTACCTCCCACAAACCAGCTCTACAGTGTATTTTGGAGGGACTGCTATAGATGGAAGTGTTGCTAGGGTTTAATTGCTGTCACCAGAGGTAATAAAACCACAGTAAAGAAAGTAGAACAGCTAATTACTAAGCAAACGCAAAACTAAATTAACTATCCCCAAAGTCAATCAAGGGATAGACAAAGAGTACAGAATAGGATACCTAATATATAAAGAATCGAGGAGGAAGAAAAAGGAGGAAGGAAAAAAAAACAAACCTGTACATTGTGTTTTTAATAGCATATTAAGTGAGTTAAGTTAGACTCTTAGATAGTAAGGAAGTTAACCTTGAACCTTTGGTAGCCATGAATCTAAAGCCTGCATTGGCAATAAGTACATACCTATCGATAATCACCCTAAATGTAAATGGACTTAATGCACCAATCAAAAGACATAGAGTCACTGAATGGATAAAAAAGCAAGACCCATCTATATGCTGCCTACAAGAGACTCACTTTAAAACCAAAGACATACACAGACTAAAAGTGAAGGGATGGAAAAAGATGTTAAATGTAACTAATAGGGAGAAAAAAACAGGAGCTGCAGTACTTGTATCAGACAAAATAGACTTCAAAACAAAGAAAGTCACAAGAGACAAAGAAGGACGTTACATAATGATAAAAGGGTCAATCCAACAAAAATATATAACCATTATAAATATATATGCACCCAACACAGTAGCACCTACATATGTGAAACAAATATTAACAGAATTAAAAGGGGAAATAGAATGCAATGCATTTATTCGAGGAGACTTCAACACTCCACTCACTCCAAAGGACAGACCAACCAGACAGAAAATAAGTAAGGAGACAGAGGCAAGGAACAACACACTAGAACAGATGGACCTAACAGACATCTACAGAACTCTACACCCAAAAGCAGCAGAATACACACTTTTCTCAAGTGCACATGGAACATTTTCAAGAATAGATCATATACTAGGACACAAAAAGAGCCTCGGTAAATTCAAAAAGGTTGAAATTGTACCAACCAGTTTCTCAGACCAAAAAGGTATCAAACTAGAAACAAATTATGCAAAGAAAATGTAAAATGCCACAAATACATGGAGGTTTCACAACATGTTCCTAAATAACCAACGGATCAATGACCAAAAAAAACAGAGATCAAGAAATATATGGAGACAAATGACTAAATAATTCAACACCTCAAAATCTGTGGGACAGAGCAAAGGTCATGCTAAGAGGAAAGTATATTGCAATACAGGCCTACCTCAGGAAAGAAGAACAATCCGATATGAGCAGTCTAAACTCACAATTAACAAAACTAGAAAAGGAAGAACAAATGAGGCCCAAAGTCAGTAGAAGGAGGGGCATAATAAATATTAGAGCAGAAATAAATAAAATTGAGAAGAATAAAACAATAGAAAAAAATCAATGAAACCAAGAGCTGGTTCTTTGAGAAAATAAACAAAATAGATAAACCCCTACCCAGACTTATAAAGAAAAAAAGAGAGCCTACTCACGTAAAAAGAATCAGAAATGAGAAAGGAAAAATCACTACAGATACCACAGGAATACAAAGAATTATTAGAGAATATTATGAAAAATTATATGCTAAAAAACTGGATAACCTAGAAGAAATGGACAACTTTCTAGAAAAATACAACCTTTCAAGGCTGACGCAGAAAGAAACAGAAAATCTGAACAGACCAATCACAAGCAAAGAAATTGAACTGGTAATCAAAAGCCTACCTAAGAACAAAATGCCTGGACCAGATGGCTTCACCACTGAATTTCATCAAACATTTAGTGAAGACCTAATACCCATCTTCCTTAAGGTTTTCCAAAGAGTAGAAAGAAGAGGAACTATTCCAAACTCATACTATGAGGCCAGCATCACTCTAATACCAAAACAAGGCAGAGACACCACAAAAAAAGAAAATTACAGACCAATATCCCTGAAGAACATACATGCAAAAATACTCAACAAAATGTTAGCAAACCGAATTCAAACATACATCAAATAGATCATCCACCATGATCAAGTGGGATTCATCCTTGGTACAACATTCGAAAATGTATCAACATCATCCACCACATCAACAAAAAGAAGGACAAAAACCACATCTTCATCTCCATAGATGCTGAAAAAGCATCTGACAAAATTTAACATCCATTCATGATAAAAACTCTCAACAAAATGGGTATAGAGGGCAAGTACCTCGACATAATAAAGGCCATATACGACAAACCCATAGCCAACATTGTACTTAACAACGAGAAGCTGAAAGCTTTTCCTTTAAGATCGGGAACAAGACAAGGATGCCCACTCTCCCCACTTCTATTCAACATAGTACTGGAGGTCCTAGCCATGGCAATCACAACACAAAGAAATAAAAGGCATCCAGATTGGCAAGGAAGAAGTTAAACTGCCCCTGTTTGCAGATGACATGATACAGTACACAAAAACCCTAAAGAATCCACTCCAAACAACTAGATCTAATATCTGAATTCAGCAAAGTTGCAGGATACCAAATTAATACGCAGAAATAGGTGGCATTCCTATACACTAACAATGAACTAGCAGAGAGAGAAATCAGGAAAACAATTCCATTCACAATTGCATCAAAAAGAATAAAATAACTAGGAATAAACCTAACCAAGGAAGTGAAAGAACTATACTCTGAAAACTAGAAGACACTCATGAGAGAAATTAAAGAAGATACCAATAAATGGAAACACATCCCACGCTCATGGATAGGAAGAATTAATATTGTCAAAATGGCCATCCTGCCTAAAGCAATCTACAGATTCAATGCAATTCCTATAAAAATACCAATAGCATTCTTCAATGAACTGGAGAAAATCGTTCTAAAATTCATATGGAACCACAAAAGACCCCAAATAGCCAAAGCAATCCTGAGAAGGAAGAATAAAGCAGGGGGGATTATGCTCCCTAACTTCAAGCTCTATTACAAAGCCACAGTAATCACGACAATTTGGTACTGGCACAAGAACAGACCCATAGACCAGTGGAACAGACTAGAGAGCCCTGATATAAACCCAAACATATATGGTCAATTAATATATGATAAAGGAGCCATGGACATACAACGGTGAAATGACAGCCTCTTCAACAACTGGTGTTGGCAAAACTGGACAGCGACATACATGCAAGGGAATGAAACTGGATTACTGTTTAACCCCATACACAAAAGTAAACTCAAAATGGATCAAGGACCTGAATGTCAGTCATGAAATTATAAAACTCTTAGAAGACAACATAGGCAAAAATCTCCTGAATATAAGCATGAGCAAATTCTTCCTTAACGCATCTCCTCAAGCAAGGGAAACAAAAGCAGAAATGATCTCATGGGACTACATCAAACTAAAAAGTTTCTGTACGGCAAGGACACCATCAACAGAACACAAAGGCGTCCTACAGTATGGGAGAATATATTTGTAAATGACATATCCGACAAGGGGTAACATCCAAAATACATAAAGAACTTACACACCTCAACACCCAAAAAGCAAATAACCCAATTAAAAGATGGGCAGAGGAGTTGAACAGACAGTTCTCCAAAGAAGAAATTCAGATGGCCAACAGACACATGAAAAGATGCTCCACATCACAATCATCAGGGAAGTGCAAATTAAAAAAACAATGAGATATCACCTCACACCAGTAAGGATGGCCAGCATCCAAAAGACAAAGAATAACAAATGCTGGCAAGGATGCGGAGAATGGGAATCCCTCCTACACTGCTGGTGGGAATGTAAGCTAGTTCAACCATTGTGGAAAGCAATATGGAGGTTTCTCAAAAAACTAAAAATAGAAATACCATTTGACCCGAGAATCCCACTCCTTGGAATTTACCCAAAGAATACAACTTCTCAGATTCAAAAAGACATACACACCCATATGTTTATTGCAGCACTTTTTACAATACCCAAGATATGAAAGCAACCTAAGTTTCCATCAGTAGATGAATGGATAAAGAAGAGGTGGTACATATACACAATGGAATACTATTCAGACATAAGAAAGAAACAAATCCTACCATTTGCAACTACATGGATGGAGCTGGAGGATATTATGCTCAGTGAAATAAGCCAGGCAGAGAAAGACAAGTGCCAAATGGTTTCCCTCATTTGTGGAGTATAACAACAAAGCAAAACTGAAGGAAAAAAATAGCAGCAGACTCAGAGACTCCAAGAAGGAACGAGTGGTCACCAAAGGAGGAGGGGTGTGGGAAGACTGGTGGGAGGGTGGGAGAAGGGGATTGAGGGGATTATGTTTAGTACACATGGTGTGGGGGATTCAGGGAAAACAGTGTAGCACAGAGAAGGCAAATAGTGAATCTGTAGCATCTTACTGCACTGATGGACAGTGACTGTATTGGGGTATGGGTGGGGACTTGATAATATGGGTAATTGTTTTTTCATGTGAAACCTTTATAAGAGTGTGTATCAATGATACCATAATAAAAAAAAAGGAAAAAAAGAGGAAGACAGGGACTCCTGGGAAAGGTGGGTTTTTATTTTTTTTTCTGCACTGAGATTTTAACATGAGTAAGAATTATTTTATAATGTAAAAGGTAACTTTAGACCCAAACATATGTATACAATTCATTTTTGATAAAAGTGCAAAGGCAATACAGTGGAGAAACTGAAGCAATTAATCCCCACCACAATAGGAATCTGAACAGTACATTTTCATGACCACCAGTCTACCCCTTGCACTGCATAATTACTTAGCCACACAGGAACATGAAGCAGCTTCTCCATGATTCTCACAGGCCTCTGTTCTTGAGAGGAATCATAAAAGAGGAAGTTACTGGAACAAACTACAGCTGTGTTTAATCTCAACACAAATGGTACTCATCTTCTCTGTCCTCTACCATTCTAAACTGCACTCATCCTCAGTTTTCACCTAAGCAGGTCTTGTGGCTTACCTGATGACAACCCAAACTATCGTTCCTAAGGAGTCTACACCCTTTACAGTCATATTCATCTCAGGCAAGGGCTGCTGCACATGTCTATTCACAGTTTATATGGGGCAAGGTAGTAACAAAAGGTGCCCAGCTGATCACCTAGGTTCTACTACATGTATTATTCCCTGTCCCTATAATGCTCACAATAGTGAAAAATTACAATCTAAATGTCCAACAATGGGTACTGCCTACGTATGTTCAAGCACAACTATAAAATAGGTTACTATCTGTAACTGTTTGAATAATGTCCCCAAAAAATTCATGTCCACTAGGAGCCTCAGAATGTGACCTCATTTGGTAAATAAGGTCTTTGCAGATGTAACCAAGATAAGATGAGTTCATACTGGATTATGGCAGACCCTAAATCCAATGACTGGTGTCTTTCTATGAGAAAAGGGAGATCTAGTCACAGAGACTCATGTAAGACAGACCACATAAAGATGGAGGCAGAGAAGAAGGTGATGCAGCTGTAAACCAAGGATTGCCAGGAGCCACCAGAAACCAGGAAGAAGCAATGAGGGATTCTGTCTAGAGCCTTCAGAGGAAGCAAGGCCTGGCCTACAGTAATTTTGAACTTCAAGCCTCCAGAACTGTGACAGAATAAATTTATGTTGTTCTTTGTCTCCAAGTTTGTGATGATTCGTTACCACAGACCTAGAAAACTCATGTATCATCTCATTATAAATGATGATGTGGTTCTGTACTTAATGAGGGAAAAGATGTTTGTGACCTATTGTCAAATCAAAGAGAAAATTATGAACAGATTCCACGTGAGATTTTCTTTTTAAGTTACAATGCAATATACAACTCTAGGTAGTAAGATACCTGGTGGTGATCTCACTTTCTCTCTAAGCCATAATTTTTCACGTGTGAGCACATACTATTTTTCTAATCAGGACAAAACAGTAAAACTATTCTGGGGATGGATGGTATAAAGATATCCAAAAGAAATAGTACTTGCCTACACAGCCTGGCCTCTTTCCAATCTACTGATGATTCTTAATTCTACTTACCAACCCAGCATATATAAGGGATATGACACATTAACGTCATCAATAATAGCAGTTCATTTTGCAAGATATTCTCAAATAAAGGGTGGGGGACATATTAGACTCCAGAGGCCAGAGAGTTATTTTTGATAAAAGCCCCATATTCTAATGACCTCTTTCTCCCTCCATGGCACACTGAGAATCAATATACTTTGTATGCATTTTCACCTTGTTTCAGCTTTTTTGAGACATAATTCATATACCATAAAATTCACCATTTTAGCATGCACAATTCAGTGATTTTTAGTCAATTCACAATGTTGTATAACAATTCCACTATACAACTGTACAGTATTTTCATCACTTCCTGTTTCCTGTTTCCCAGGCGCTGGCAAACAATATACTTTCTGTCTCCGTACATTTGCCTACTCTGGACATTTCATATAAATGGAACCAAACAATATGAGACCTTTTGCGTCTAGTTTCCTTCATTTAGTATAACGTTTTCAAGGTTCATTCATGTTATAGCATGTATCAGTACCTCATTCCACTTTATGGCTGAATAATATTTTGTTATATGGATATCCTACATTTTCCTCAACCATTCAGCAGTTGATGGACATTTGGGTTCTTTATATTATGAATAATCCTACTATGAACATTCATGTATAAATTTTTGTGGACATTTGTTTACAAGTCTCCTGGGTATATACCTAAGAGTGAAATTACTTGGGCAACATAAAAACTCAATTTTAGCTTTTTAAGGAAATGTCAGCTGTTTTCTAAATCATCTGCAACATTTTACATTCTCAGTGGCAGTGTATAAGGGTTCCAATTTTTCAATGTCCTCAAACTTTTACTGTCCATCTTTTTTATTACAGACACCCTAGTGGGTATGAAGTGTTAACTTATTACTTATTGTGGTCTTGATATAATCACTTTTAATTTAAATGATAATCTTTAAAAAGTTATAAGCCTATTTGGAGCCAAATATATTTGGTATCCATTTTTATATTACGTTATTAATATATTTAGCCTATGACACTAAATATTACTATCAAATGAGTAATACTTGCATGTAGAAATAGAAATTCAAACAATAAAAAGCAGAAAGCTGCCAATATCCAAAACACAAAGAACAATAAATGCTGGCGAGGATGCAGAACCCTCCTACACTGTTGGTGGGAATGTAAATTAGTTCAACCATTATGGAAAGCAATATGGAGGTTCCTCAAAAAACTAAAAACAGATATGCCATTTGACCCAGGAATTCCACTTCTAGGAATTTACCAAAGAAAATAAGATCCCAGAATGAAAAAGATGTACATACCCCTATGTTTATCACAGCACTATTTACAATAGCCAAGATATGGAAACAACTGTCCATCAATAGATGAATGGATAAAGGAGATGTGGTACATATACACAAAGAAATATTATTCAGCCATAAGAAGAAAACAAATCCTATATTGCAGCAACATGGATGGAGCTAGAGGGTATTACGCTCAGTGAAATAAGCCAGGCAGAGAAAGCCAAGTACCAAAGGATTTCACTGATTTGTGGAGTGTAACAACAAAGTAAAACTGAAAGAAAAAAGCAGCAGCAGACTCAGACTCCAAGGGAGTAGGGAGGGTAGGTGGGGAGGGAGGGAGGGAGAAGGGGATTAAAGGGCATTATGATTAGCACACATAATATAGGCGGGGGACACGGGGAAGGCAGTATAGCACAGAGAAGACAAGTAGTGACTCTACAGCATCTTACTACGTTGATGGACAGTGAATGCAACAGGGTGTGTGTGGGAGCACTTGATAATATGGGTGAATGTAGTAATCACAATGTTGATCATGTGAAACCTTCTTCATAAGATTGTGTATCAATGATACCTTAATAAAAAAAAAAAAGCAGAAAGCTCTCCCCTTCAGCCCTCCTCATTAGGATAACTACTTTCGATCATTCTGCTTTTAATACTACTGATTGCTTCATAACTTTAAATTATTTAATTTTTTCTTCATAGCATTTATTACTGCAATTTGTTTTGTTTAATGTCAGTCTCCTTCACTGGAATGAAAGCTCCATGAGAACAGTAAATTCTCCCTGCAGGTACTCAATAAACATATATTTAATGAATGAGTATTTCTTGATTTACCTAAATCTTTAAATACATTTTGAGTCTCTCCCCATAAAAGATGAGCAATTTTGTTCATAACCCCTAATTTTTGTGTGGTTACTATTTAGTTTTTCTAATGGTCGCTTTTATAATTTTAACTAATAGACCTTACTTCTGTTTCTTCTTATTTCTCCATCAAATTAAGCTCTTAATCTCCTACCACCCATCTCAGTCTCAGATGAATCTGGAGTTCCAGTACACCCAATTACCTCATATTTATCACCTAAACCATTACTTCTACATTGTATAGACGTACATTTATTTTCTGACCTATAATTGTCTTTTGTCTACAAATAAATTCTAAAACCAGAATGCTATTAAGTAGTTCATAATATGATAATGTAAATATTACGCACTGCAAAACCAGGTAGTAATTGGGCTATATAGAGAATGCATAACTCTGTTTCTTCCCTTCCTGGGATTTACTACAATTTATAATTATTTTGTCTGTATTTCTTATGACAATATAAGCACTATGAAAATAGGGTGTTTATACACACACACACACATCCCTTGTTCATTAGTGTATCATCCACTGCCATTACTACAGTGCCTAGTATATAGCATGCATTCAATAATTCAAAGTTTATAGAAAGATGGATAAATTTGTAGAAGGGTGAAAACGGGAGAAAAGAAGACAGCTGGTCAATAGACTTCCGGGAAGATGGTGGTGTAAAGCAGGGCGGCAGAAATCTCCTCCCAACACTATATTTATCTATGGAAATACAGCAAATACAACTATTCCTAAAACAGAGACCAGATTACACAGGAAAACGCACAGCGTGCAGCTACACCTGAGAGGACTCGGCACCCCAAGAGGCGGGTAAGATATGGAGCCGCGACCCGGCAGGACCCGAGCACTCACCCACCCCAGCACATCGGTGGGAGAAGAGGATTCAGAGCCAGGAGGGAGTGGAAGTACAGGTCTGCGAAATAACCAGCCCCAGTGATCTGCGCGGGGAGTGCTGACACACATCGCGCACTGTAGTGTAGATTGGAGAGACAGAGGGTGCACCATCTGAGCAGGGAACTTGCCAGGGTGCTTACGGCTGGCTTCCGGGAAGGAAAAAGAAAAAAGAAGAAAAGCGTGCACTTTTTTCAGCAGTCTTAAAGAAACAGGAGCCCAGCAGAGGAGCGGGATCGCCACAGGACACTCACCCCACCAGGCTGGGAGTCCTGGGGAGTTTCGGACCCCTTACCTGATGACTGGGAAAAGGTGGCTGCACGTAGACTTCACACAGAGATCAATACCCTCCCATTCGTTCCCACCCCGGCCAGAGCTATAAAGGGCCCTGTGGAGCAGCATGGCCACAGCTGCGGAACAGTGGAGCAACAGTGCCACCTACAGCATCCCCACAGAATCTATTAACGGTGGGCATTGTTTTGTTGTTTTTTGTTTTTTCTTCTCTTTCTTTTTTCTTTTCTTTCCTTCTTTTTTTTTCTTTCTTTCTTTCCTTTTTTTTCATCTTTTTTTCTTTTTTTTGTATTTTTAAAGTATTAAAGAGCCAAGCTGACATACAAGGCAACTACCAGCGACCACTTCTAAAGCCATGAAAAGACAGGAATGTGATCCAAACTAAGATCAACCGGACAACCCCAGAGAAAGAGCCTGAAGGGATGGAAATGCACAGTGTTCCTGAAAAAGAATTCACAATAAAAGTCATAACCATACTGAAAGATCTACAGAGAAATATGCAAGAGCTGAAGGAGGAAGTGAGGGAAGTGAGGAAAGACAACGCACAAATCAGACAAGTCATCGACGGGCTTAACAGCAGACTGGATGAGATGCAAGAGACTGTTAATGGAATACAAATCAGAGAACAGGAATACAGAGAAGATGAGGCAGAGAGAGATAAAAAAATCTCTAGCAATGAAAGAATGTTAAGAGAACTGTGTGACCAATCCAAATGGAACAATATTCATATTATAGGAGTACCAGAGGAAGAACAGAGAGAAAAAGGGATAGAAACTGTCTTTGAAGAAATAATTGCTGAAAACTTTCCCACGCTGGGGAAGGAAATAGTCTCACAGTCCATGGAAGCCCACAGATCTCCAAACACAAGGGACCTAAGGAAGACAACACCAAGACACATAATTAAACTGGCAAAGATCAAAGATAAAGACAGAGTATTAAAGGCAGCTAGAGAGAGAAAAAAGATCACCTACAAAGGAAAACCCATCAGACTATCATCAGACTTCTCAACAGAAACCTTACAGGCCAGAAGTGAATGGCATGATATATTTAACGTAATGAAACAGAAGGACCTGGAACCAAGAATATTGTGTCCAGCACGATTATCATTTAAATATGATGGAGGGATTAAACAATTTCCAGACAAGTGAAAGTTGAGAAAGTATGCCTCCCAGAAAACACCACTACAGGATATCTTAAACGGACTGCTCTAGAGAAAGCACCCCTAAGGCTAAAAAGATGTCACCAGAGAAAATAAAATCATAGCAAAGAAAGCAGACCATCAAAATACTAACTACAGGCAAAGAATATAACACCTAATATATAAAGAATGGAGGAAGAAGAATAAGAAGGGAGAGATAAAGAAACATCAGACGGTGTTCACAATAACTTAACAAGAACGTTAAATTAGATTATTAGATAATAAAGCAACCCTTGAACCTTCGGTAACCACGAATCTAAAGCCAGCAATAGCAATAACTACATATCTATCAATAATCACCCTAAATGTAAATGGACTAAAAGCACCAATCAAAAGACACAGAGTAACAGAGTGGATAAAAAAGCAAGACCCATCTATATGCTGCTTACAAGAGACTCACCTCAAACCCAAAGATATACATAGACTAAAAGCGAACGGATGGAAAAAGATATTTCATTCAAAAAACAAAGAGAAAAAAGCAGGTGTTGCAGTACTTGTATTAGACAAAA